>CAJQZJ010032367.1:614705-649924 GCA_907164525.1 Lophiomys imhausi | reverse complement strand
GATTAAAGAAGAAATTATTTTGATATTTTGGAGCTAAACAAACCTTTAGTGTATATATTTTGAGATCTCAAAGGACAATTTGTTTGAATTGCAGCCTGCCTTTGTAAGTAGCTTTTAAACTTAAATCTTTCCAAATCCTATGTGCCTGTCTCAACTTCATATGGAATAACAAAAGACCTAGAATAGCTAAATCAATCATGTACAATAACAGAACATCTGGAGTTATCACCATCCCGGATTTCAAGCTGTACTACAGGGCAACAGTAATAAAAACAGCATGGTACTGGTATAGAAACAGACCAGTTGACCAATGGAATCTAATTGAAGACCCAGAAATAAACCCACACACCTATGGTCACTTAATTTTTGATAAAGAAGCCAAAAACATACAATGGAAAAAGGAAAGCATCTTCAATAAATGGTGCTGGTCTAACTGGATGTCAACATGTAGAAGAATGCAAATAGATCCATACTTATCACCCTGTACAAAACTTAAGTCTAAGTGGATCAAGGACCTCAACATAAATCCAGACACACTAACACTAATAGAAGAGAAAGTGGGAAAAAGCCTTGAAATCATTGGCACTGGTAGCAACTTCCTGAATAGAACACCAATAGCTCAGGCACTAAAACAAACAATCAATAAATGGGACCTTATAAAATTGAAAAGCTTCTGTAAGGCAAAGGACACTGTCCTTAGAACAAAACGGCAGCCTACAGAGTGGGAAAGGATCTTCACCAACCCAACATCTGACAGAGGGCTAATATCCAAAATATATAAAGAACTGAAGAAATTAAACACCAAAAAATCAAATAACCCCATCAATAAATGGGGTACAGAGCTAAACCGAGAATTCACAGAAAAGGAATCTCTAAAGGCTGAGAGGCATTTGAGGAAATGTTCAACATCTTTGGTTATCAGGGAAATGCAACTTAAAACAACTCTGAGATTCCATCTCACACCTGTCAGAATGGCTAAGATCAAAAACTCAAATGATAGCACATGCTGGCGAGGATGTGGAGAAAGGGGAACACTCCCTCATTGCTGGTGGGACTGCAAACTTGTGCAACCACTTTGGAAATCAATCTGGAGATATCTTAGAAAATTGGGAATAAATCTACCTCAAGACCCAGCCATACCCCTCTTGGGCATATATCCAAAAGATCTGAAACGAAACCAAAAGGACATTGCCTCAACAATGTTCATAGCAGCTTTATTTGTAAACTACTTTTTAAAAAAATTTATTTAATTGTTGCTTCAGGTTACATCTCCATCATATTGCCCTCTTTACCCCCTTCCCAGCCCCGACCTCCCACCCTCTACCCCCTAACCCTTCCATCCCACTCCTCTGGAGTGGAGTGTTCCTAGATAACAGCCCCCCCCCCTTCGTTCAGAAGTCATGAGAGGGCCAAAAGCCTCCTCATACACTGGGGGCCTACAAGGCAGTACCACCAGTGAAAAGGGTCTCATTGCCAGGGAGAGAAAACTAAAAAAACAAAACAAAACAAAACAAAAACCACACACACACACACACACACACACACACACACATAAACACAAACAAACAAAACAAGACAAAAGTCTATGTGGATGTTCCCTTTGGTGCATTGGTTGTAGTATAGATATCCTGTACTATATAGCTAAAATCTGACTATAAGTAAATAGATGCCATGTGCATCCTACTGGGTCTGGGTTAGCTCACTCAGGATGAGCTTCTCTGGTTCCATCCATTTGGCTGCAAATTGCATGATTTCCTTGTTTCTGATAGCTGTGTAGTATTCCACTGTGTAGATGTACCACAGTTTTTTAATCCATTCTTCAGTTGAGGGACATCTAGGTTGTTTCCAGTTTCTAGCTATTACAAATAAGGCTGCTATGAACATAGATGAAGAAACTTCCTTGTGATTCAGTGTGGAGTCATTTAGATGTATACCCAGAAGTGGTATGGCTGGGTCCTGAGGCAAAGCTATTCCAAGTTTTTTAAGATATTGCCAGACTGACCTCCATAGTGGTTGCACAAGCCTGCATTCCCACCAGCAATGGAGGAGTGTTCCCCTTTCTCCACAACCTCCCCAGCATGTGCTGTCATTTGAGATTTTGATCTTAGCCATTCTGACAGGTATGAGATGGAATCTCAGAGTCGTCTTGAGTTGCATTTGTCTGATGATTAAGGATGTTGAGCATTTCTTCAAGTGTTTCTCAGTCTTTAGGAATTCCTCCTTTGTGAATTCTCTGTTTAACTCTTTCCCCCATTTTTTAATTGGATTATTTGGTTTCTTGGCATTTAATTTCTTGAGTTCTTTGTAAATTTTGGATATTAGCCCTCTGTCAGATGTGGGGTTGGTGAAGATTTTTTCCCAATCTATAGGCTGCCATTTTGTTCGAATGACAGTGTCTTTTGCCTTACAGAAGCTTTTCAGTTTCATGAGGTCCCATTTATTAATTGTTGGTCTTGGACTAAACTACGTTTTAACCAATTTATCTCAGAAGTTGATGGTGGAGCTCCAAGGTTTTTACCTGATCCATGAGTTATATGAAAATAATAAGAAAGGGATGAGAAAGAACAGAGGGGCACTCTCACACACACTCACACCAGAAAAAAGAAATAGACAAAGCTAGGATTCAACAACTATTTTAATGTGGTGCCATTCTTCTTATACCCTGAGCGAGGGCTCTCTACATCAAAGGAAGAATTACCTCATGGTTAAAAGGCATTTATCACAAGGACAGATTAAACCATTGCAATAGGAGAGCACTTAACAATCACACATTTTAGTACTCAATTAAAATTTGCTTTTCTAAACACAAGTTAAGTTTAAGAGGACAGTATATTACTTCAAACCTGACAAGGTATAAGGAATTACAAGAAAACAGTTTGTGTATTTTGTCATTAAGATTTGTACTAAATGTAGGCATTTCTTGATAACCTCATTATCTCTTGAATTTATGGGGAGTATAGGGTCCTTAATTGGTTTTATGGCACACCTGGTGTTTCGTCTTATCATCTCTAGAGTGAAAGCTTATCTGAAGTCATAAATCTGTCTCAGGCCTGTCCCCTAATGAGATACACAATGTTTGGGAAGAGGATTTATTACATACAGCTGTATGTTTTCTATCAACTATCTAACTTCTTTAACTTCTACAGTTGTTTGAACTGAGTCAGGCAGTTTGTAGAACTCTTATCAGGAATAATAAAATCACCTTTATAGGACTCTGTGTGAAGTCTGGCCAAACAAGGAGAGTGACAATTAACAATGAGGGAATCTTCACTCCATGTCAGTAATAAGAGATGAAAGGGAAAGCTAGGTGTTAGCAAGAAGCATCTCTGGGGTGCCACTTTAGCTGTAGACTTTGCAATTATCCATAGACTTCGCAAACTTCCAGATAGCTTTTCAGGAAGCTTACATGTTTGTAGAACCCCTTTCTCAGAGAGCCTCTGACAATGTTTGAAAGCTGCATGGTAAGGGCCTAAGAATAACAGATGGACAAGAAGGAAGGAGCCCCAAGAGCTTTCAGCTCCTGACCAAAAAAAAAAAAAAAACAACAACAACAAAAAAAAACACTTAATGCTCTTGCAGAGGACCCCAGGTTTAGTTGCCAGCACTCATGTGGTTGACTTAGAACCATATGTAACTCCAGTTCCAGGCATCTGATGATCCTGAGGAGAGCACACAGGTTTAGATCTGGTGAAAGAGAAACAGCCTGTTCAGAAGGAAAGGGTTAATCTCAAGCTAACTGTGCCTGTCCCCAGATGAGCAGCCTAGGGTTACAAGGAGATTACCACCATTAGTTTTCCCAGTAACCACCAAAAGCCTCAGCTATCAAAACACGTAGTGTTTTAGTTGTAGTAAATTTGGCCATTTACAAAGAAATTGTAAGGCTAACAGCCTCAGAGCCCAAAATGTTCAGCATGGTAAGAAATAAGGTACTTTTCAAGCCATATGTCAAAATGGTGTGTGTGTTAACTCTGGAAAATACAGGAACAGCACACAAACTGTTTCTGGTGGCAGAAAGTTGAGAAAGTCCCCCATTCTGACTTGGTGGGCACCAGACATGCAGAAGGTACACATTCATATATGCTGACAAAACACTCATACACCTAAAATAAATAAGTTTAAAAGAAATTTAAGTTGTAATAAGAGATGTACACCAATAAGTAGCTTTCATGATTCCTTATTCATGTGGTGAATCTACACACATGGAATGAGAACAGTAACTTTAAGTGTACTTCAAATTTTGTTTATTCTGTTATTAAATACTCAGTTATATTCCATCTTCTATAGCTAGTTTCATGCTTAATAGCCTCTTTTTAGGTTTTTAAAGTCATGGTTTACACTTATGAAAATAATTTTCCTATTTCTCCAATCCTTTGTTATTACCACTTATGAATGTTTTTCCTGGGAAATGTTTCCTTACTTGACCCACATGCCAGCTCCCCCTTCAGGAAAAAGCAGACCAGTGTTATCTTCAAATAGTGGAATTTTAACTACCTCCTAAGAAATTTGGAATAGTCCAGAAGAGCTATCTTAGCTCTTCTAATATTTCTAATCCACAGGAAATAGCTAGGATTTAAATAAAATGATAGTTATAGAAACTGTGGCTCCTGATACAAGGCTATAACTCGAGCTTGTCCAGAAGCTACAGAATGGGGATCATATCCTCAAGGAATGCTGAGGTTCCAGAGTACATTCACAGTCAGGACAACTTGGCGAGAGGTTATCTCTAATAAAAAGCAAAAGGCGGTAAGGCACTGCTAAAGTGTAAACACAAAACCTAAGCCCATGCACTCACATAAACAAGGTGTCTATATCCACCAATGAATAAATGCCATTCCCTTTGTGGTCTTTATAAGCTAGAAAACTTAGAAATTATGTGAGAAAATGTAATAGCAATGAATACTTTCCCTGAAGCCATTTCTTAACTTTTTCTCTGCCATTTCAGGGGTAGTAACACATTTTAGACCAGATATATATTAAACCAATATTGATATTATTCCCTGCCAAATCTTAACACAATGGCAAATTTACAGTCTACTCAGGGGAAAAAGAAATTATGAAAGAAAACAAATAAAGAGACAATTTTAGATAGCCCTTAGAAGAGAAAAATGAAGAAAATTATATAACAAAATAGTGAGTTGCCATGGCTACTTTACAAAGAGAGTCGGGGAATCTGGCTCAAATCAAAAGACATTTAAATGAAATAAGAAAAATGTAGCAGCTTATTACAGGGAATGAATTGGTCAGGTGACCGAGACTTTTTCAAAGCCACCATCTTCTTCAAGGTGTTCACGTGGGATTCATAAATGGGCAAGAGCGGGACCTTTTAAGACTTGCATGTGACCTTGGAAGGCCAACAGGCAAACTTTCAACAGGCGACTGTTCAATGTGAGAATACTTATTAAGTTCAAAGTTTTGTTCTGTGGGTTTTCTTGTCAGTCAGTAAGCCATGGTCAGCCCAAGAAATTAAGAGTTTATTTCTCTGTGTTAAGAAATCTGAAACTAAGAGGCAAATGTCTCACCGTAAACTTCCTGTTCCTTTGCCTCTTGAGATCTCCTTGGTTTGCCTTCTGCTAGGGTCCTTGAGCCTTAGGTGCTGGGCTGGGGTTGCATTGTAAATGTGTTGGAAGAAATAGAGGCCATGAATTTGATGGGGGATGACTAGGAAAGGGTAAGGGGAAAATTACATTTTAATTTAAAAATTATATGTTTTAAATTATATTTTAATTAAAAATTGAAATGAGAAAACTCAGATCCTAAATTGTCATATATTTAAGTGAAATTTATTGAACCTTGTGAACTAGACTACTATAGACTACTATGAGTGTGTATGAATATGTGTGTGTGTATACACATATATAACATACAATGGATAGATGAAAGATAAATCTATCAATCTTCATTGGACAATCTTACACTGACCTGTTCAAGCAAAAGCAAAAGTTTCAGATTGATGACAGTCTTATTTTTCCTCCCCATGT
Organism: Lophiomys imhausi; assembly: GCA_907164525.1. Lineage (NCBI taxonomy): Eukaryota > Metazoa > Chordata > Mammalia > Rodentia > Muridae > Lophiomys > Lophiomys imhausi. The sequence goes on along the minus strand of CAJQZJ010032367.1, from coordinate 643,946 downwards.
CAAAATTCTTTCCCTGTGATGCGTATTTTTGGATGTCTTAAAAACTTTGATAATGTTCACTGCCAAGTAATAATTTATTCTTGAATGTTTCTTCAAGTCCAGAGAGTAGGATTCAACTTTGGATTCCCAAACAAAACCTTTTTGAAGGGCCATTATGATACTATTTTTACAGAGAGTGTTTGCTAACATGCCAAATACTTTGAAAATGAAAAGGCACTATATATAAAAATGATCAAATGTATTTCAGAAAAATTATAACAGGACAGTAAGCCAATAAATAGTGACAGCTATTTCTGGAATATAATACCTTGTGCCTGAAATGTTTCATGTAAGAAAATAGCTTCAGTCACACTCTTCAAATAGAGCATAGGATACCTAACAGAATTCATGATCAGAACAAAATAGGACTGTACTTAAGACAAAAAAAATGTGTTAAATGATAAATTTTGGTCAGTAAAATGTTATCTAGTTTAGCGTGACTTTGCACAAGTCAAGTTTCATGCAAAGTAATTTTGAGAAAGTAAGTTCAATTGTAGAGTTAATATAATTGCAAGTCACCAGGAAAGATTTTTAAAAAATCTTATATAATGTAAAGGCCGATATTAAGAATTGCCTACATATTTTGCTGTCAAAGTCTTTGGTGAATACAAAATAGCTGAAATGTTACTGGAAAAAGAACACACACACACACAAAACCTGAGAAAATCTAGATAAGCAAACTAAAGAATAACAACAAAAATACAAATAATGCATGATGCTAGAGTCCAAAGTAAACACATAAAAACATACTTAACCATGTTTTAGTGTTACATAAATACATTAAAACTATTCTTTAGTATCATAAAAAGTCAAATAATTGCTCTAGCTACATTTAAATGAGACTTCATGAAATGAAGCCAATAGTTTGAAAGGAAGAATGAACTATTCAAAAATTACCTTTACTCAGATATGATTACTTTCACATCTTGTAAATGGGTGAAAATCTATGTGATGTTTTTATCTTGTGTGTTTGCTCATGATTTAACCATTTCTTCTGGATAGCCCACAGACCAGCAAATCCGGCTAAGACCTTTGGCAATGCAAGATGTTTGAAAGATTTGCTAGCTTGTTTCAACTTACTGCATAAAGTTATGTATAGGATTTCACTAGGTAGCTTGAGTTTTAAAATATTTTAATACATTACTTGTTCCCATTTTGGTGCTACAATTTTTTTATGGAAACTGACAGATAAATTTAAAGACTATATAGAAATCAATTCTTTTTTTTTTTTTTGAGGGGGAGAGTCTGGTGATTTAACAGCATAGAGCAACTCAGGAAGAAATTCAAATATAGTAAATTATGTTTTCATATTCACACATTAATCCCTTAACATGTTAACATCAGCATTCAATTGCTATATTTGTGTAGATACTGTGGCATTGAGAATTATGAAACAGAAGCTTTGCCACTCATATCAACCCAGATTACTGTTTGAGTTAGTTCTATAAATTGGTTATCTTTTCTTACCTTCATTGCTTTGTTCGATTTTTTTTTTTTGCCATGCTCCAACTTCTGAATCTCTTTGTCAGCAATATGAGCAGCATCTCTAAGTAACCACTGATTTTACTAAATATTTTTATTTTCTTTTATGACTTGAAAGCTACTACATGAAAATAAAATCCACTTGCATCGTACAATTCTTAAAGTCTCTTTAGGTCTGCTTGTATGTGGCATTTCTTTTCAGCTGTTGGCTGAATATTTATTGTTAAGTTCCTCAATCTTAAAATGTTTAATAAAGGAAACATCTGATTTCAGTAGTCTGGTTGTGTAGGCATTTGGACCAGCTCTGATTCAACTAGGAACAAACTAAGAACCTCATTGGTGGCTTATAGGTTTAGAGTGCATGATGTTCTTGCATAAGAACAGAGTTTAGTCACCAGTACTGATACCAGGGGCTCACAATGATCTGTATGTAACTCCAGTTCCAGTAGATCTAACACCCTCTTTTGTTATCTACTGTCACCTACTTAAAAAGACTCACACACATGCACATAAATGAAAATAAAATAAATTTTAGAATCCCTCAACACCTACAAAATAGAACTCTCTAATAAGTGTTGTGAAGACAATAGTTTGGAACACACTACTCTAGTGCAAGGTAAGAATATCTAAACTAAGGGGACGCAAGGTGGGATGCATCACACATTAACCATCCTCCAGTAGGTTCAGATCTCTACGTGGGTTAGACAAAGTGGTATTTGAACGCTTACTCTCCAGTCCAACTGCTGCCACTTCTAACAGCAATGGTAAGACCACATACAATATCATTTCTGGTAAGGTAATAAGTAAATATAGATACTTAAAAACTCATCCTTAATTATATTTTCATTCATTCTGATCATTGCAAATATTATACATATAATCATGCATGCATATATAGATATGTATGTATTAAAACACTGTGTTTTCCAACTAAAAGTCATTTTACAGCAAAATTAAAGCTAAAACACTGTTATAATATAGAGGAAGACATACAAGAAAAATAATAAATTATGCTTATATGTACAAATTGACATTTTCAATAATTACAAAAATTTTCTATGCATCAAGATTAGCAATTGCATTTAGTAAGTGATTACCTTTATTTGATAATTATGTGAGCATAAGACATGTGACTTTTTTAATGAGTGTTTGGAAAGCAAATTAAGAAAAGAAAACAAGATATAGAAGAAGAGAAGGATGAAGTAAAATTGTTGAAACTGTGTGTACATATGTGTGTGTGTGTGTGTGTGTGTGTGTGTGTGTGTGTACTTGTAACGGGACATAGAAAGAAATAGCTGCTGTTTGATTTTGCAAAATAAAGCCTCAATAAATATAATGAACTTTGTAGACATTTCAGCATTGTGGGGATAATTTCTACTCATTTTTGTCACTTATTTCAAACAAGCCACTGAACTTGTGGGTTTGATACGTGTAATAGTAAAATGAGAGTACTATTATTGATAACTTATGATAATATCTGTGCATAAATAACTAGTGCTTATAAGGTTTGCGAGCCTTTTAGAATTTGTTTCTTTGTGATCTCCAAAATGAAATCAGTACTTTCAACCTGAAGCCATTGTCAAGAAGATTGTCTTTTATAAAATGAATAACAAATGTCAACTCTGAGACTACTCTCAGGAGTGTAATTAACTGATGGATAGAGGGGTATTTCCCAGGAATTGCTGGCAATAACAAAGTTCAAACAGATTTTACTCAATTTTATAAATACACTTGACAAAGCTTTCCAAAGTTCTTATACTCATGGCTAAGGTTCTTTGTAGGTTATTTTCTTTCTCCTTCATTTCTTTCTACTCCCTAATGACCCTTTCCCAGATCACCACACGTTCCAATGGGTGATAGCCACAAGTAAATGGGAAGATATTATTTAGAAGGCAGAGCAAAAGAAAATGTGTTTGTCACTAAGGCTTTATTGATTTTCTACCTTGTCAACTTGCCAAATTCTATTGCAGCTGTGATCTGAGGAAGTGAACATTACTCGGGTTACCTCGAGTACCCTCAAGTACCTCAGCCATTATTTTCAACGTAAATTATGTTTACTAGTTATCACTTTACTCTTTGAGATAACATGAAAATAATTGTGATGGTAGGAAGGAAGGACAGCATGTCTCAGAGAAGGGAAATCTTAACTGAATGAGCCTAACTCACCAAGGTAACTTAGACAGATTTCTGAGACTTTGCAGCTTCCGTTTTCTTATAAAGATTTTTTTCAGCCACATCACTCAAAGCATTTATTCTATCCAAACACAGGACACCTTAGGTTGTGCTTTGGTGCTCCTTATGACTTAACAGTCAGTAAATGCCACTGCTTGATTTCAACTGTCCTGATTTTCAGAAGTTTCCCCTGCCATGTTTCAATTTTCATTGGGGCCCTTGGATTCTTTAGGATGTTTTGTGGTTGATTTGGATTATGCACCCACCATGCCATCTACTGTTCTCAGCAGTGGCCTCTGTATATGAGTATTGCCAGCTTCTCTCTTTTAAAGGCAGAAGAAATGGAAAAGATTAGTTGGCCGCAGTTACCACTGCTCATATGTGGTTCCAGTCCCAAGACTTCTGACAAACCTGAAGCATCCAGGTTCTATTCTTCACCTCTAACATTGTTAAACGGAAGTTCAGTCTTTAAATGGTCTGATAAAGTTGGGAAACACTGCTTTAAGTATAAAAGGAACAGTTTAAAATCTGACTGACAGGTTTTAGAGCAATTTAGAATAAGAAATATATTCTCCCAAGAGAACGAAGAATGCAAGTGTGGGCAAAGTTAAGAAGTGATACTGTTTGGATATTTCCAAACAAGGGGGTTCTGAGTAAAATTAAGTACTAAGTAAGCAAATTAGAAATATTTGAGAGGTTTTTTTGTTCTCACTTTTATCTCTGAAATTACTATTTTATGGTTCTGACTCATTTTCTGATGTCTGATCTTCCAGTATATGGAGACAAGTAAGAATACAGTTAGTTATTGCTTGAGTAACTTTATTTTTTAAAACATCTCCTCACCTGAACTTGTTCTATTTTCTAAACCATTGCTCTTGTATAAGCCCTAAAATCCCAAAATTCAATTGAGTAGAAACAGAGTGTTTAAAATACAGATCAGTACTGTATTTCACTTCTTTAGTTCTCGTAAAGTGTCCTTCCATCCCCACTAGTGCCATAATTCAAATAAATGCTGATATGTTTCTATAGTAGCTCTTTATTTCTTCTCATCTCTAAAAAGGTTTCAGCAATTTGCTATGCTCTGTAGCTGATGTCAAACACAGTTATGCCAACTGACTTCATTTACTAAGCGCTATTGAAAAGGGGGAAAGACAAATAAATTCCATCTCCAACTATATGTAATTGAAAGTTCTGTGAGGTGTTTAAGGAATGTCTTTCACTTTTCATTTCTTCAGAGTCATCAAATGCTATGTATAAAATAACAACCAGGGAAAAGTAGTTTTCAACTTTCAGCACTTACTGCTTAAGCAGTTGGCATCAAGGCCCTTTCTTTCTCCAGGAGAAACAGCTCTCTACTGCTTCTAAGAGAATAAATTCAACATCAATGGCTTTTAGACTAATTGCACCCAAGACTTAGCTATAGTTTATACTTAGTTTTGAAGCACATTTAATTTGTTGTGGTCTTTTTGTTTTTGTTTTTTGTTTTTTGTTTTTTTTTAAGCTGCCTACACTGCTTGAGTCTTCGCTGAACAACACGGTAGTTTAGACAGCAGCTTAACGCTCTTCTCTGCACTTAGGAAAGGGACATTTACCAGCTGAGTCGACCTGTGTGCCCAGACCTTAAAACTGGTTAAAATTAAGTCATCCCTGAACACTCTCACAACCTCTCCTCCCATTTTCACACAGTCAGAAAGCAGTTATTGCTTCCTAGGGCAAAAACCAAACAACAGCAACAACAAAAGGTAATTAATTACTAAGTCAGAATACAAAGTAATGTTTCACTGTGTGGAATAACCTCTCTCGTGTTTGTCTCATTTATATTTTACTAACACCCAGTTGAAATTAGGTCACTCTCTTACATTGATATTTTGTCCATAGTTCCCATGGTTAATTGACAAAATTAGACACTATAGGTTAATGTTGGCCTGTAAGCTAACATCAATACTTGCTTTTGGGGCACTACCCTCCTCTGCTCAGCTCCTCACATTCCATACTCATACAGTGCTAATGCAGCGGAAGTCAGGGCCCTCCATGCCTTGTGCCATTGCTGCTTTTTTTTCTATACCAGCCAGCATTATTCACTGAAAGCAGACTATGTATGAAACAGATTGGATTCTGTTCCTCTGACTCTGACATGTGTCTGACAGGTTGGGAGAATCCAGGCTGATCTCATCAACACTCATAACCACTCTTTCAAAATCCTTCTTTCTATATAAGGAACTACCTCAACAGGAATAAGGGATTCAAATATGGAATGATGAGCAAAAAATAAAAGTGTATGTGCCACCCTTCAAGTAGTTATTTTTTAAAGCCCCTTAAATGACTAAAGAATCTTGCTAAATTAGGTCCATGCATTTTATCTAGTGTATGTATTTTTATTGGTGGCCTAGCATGGCCTACTTATCTGAGGGCCAGGAAGGCAGTGATCAAATCCTGTTTACCACTGCATCTCCAGCAATGATCACAGAACCTGATACCGCACAAAACTGTATGAGTGGCAAAGTGTCAACCACAACCAATATTAAAACTATTGTATTTGTAAACTTGAGATGTCTCTGCTTTTTCCTGTTTCGGATGTGTTGGTTTCTATATGGTTTTTAAAGACTATGGAATCATAGCAAAAGGAATAATTAGTCTGCTTCCAAATCAGCCATTTTCAAGACTGAGAAACATAGGCATTAAGTCATGCACCAAACTCTCATGTGTATTAGTTGATAATTCAGCCTCTCTCACTTTTCCCTTCAGCCATCAAACCTTTTACTGTCTATTGATGGGGTAGTGTTAAGCATTCTAAATGTTAACTAATTGATCCTGCTTGCTGTCTGTTACTTACATTAACTCTGATTGGTAAAATAAAATGCTGAGGCCTGAGATTGGGCAAGGACAGAGAAAGATGGGACTTCCTGAGATTAGAACAGGAGGCCTGTGTTTTAGACAGAGGATTAAAGCATTCTAGCTAGCAGCAGGAAGAAGAAGGCATTCCAGCCAGGAACAGGAAGCAGAAGACACACTCCATGGGTTAGAAAAAAGAAGTTCATTCCACGTGGCCAGGAACGTCAGCATATTGTGGAGAATGGCAGTCCAAGGGGAAGTATGTATATATGGGGTCATATTTGGGTAATAGAATTAAGAGCTAGCTTAGATGGGCTAGGATTGCACAATTCAGGCCAAGGCTTGTTAAAATCCACGTGTTGTCTGCGTGCTCTTTTATAATGGTGGCTTAAAGATTAACAGCCTCCAAACCAATTAACAATAATCTAAATACTGGTAAACAATTTAATTAATTATTTCTACAAATGGTAGCCCAATGTAATTTAACTAATTTTTTTCTACAGTGTATATTACAATAAAACAGAGTATGAAATAGTCTTTGGTCATCTCTGCAAATTAGAATAGTCTGGAAACTATTTCACAAGAAACCTGAATTCTGTCCTTTTGGGAAAAGATATGAATTTCTTATAACCTACATTTATTTATAAAGACTGTACTTAAGCTTGGTCATGACATTAAGCTACAGTATGATTTCACAATTAATTTTTAGGGATTTTCCTTCAAGTTCAGGTAAAACTTCTCATTTATATGTTACTAAAAATGAAAAAAATAAGTATATTTTGACAGATTATTGATTTTGTTCAAGTAGTTTAACAATAGTGCTATTGTAATGATTTGGTGCTTGCTAATGAATATCAAAATGACAAACATATAGTTGGCTATGATGTAAGTGATAGTTTTCAATAAATTTTTTTATAGGTTTGTAGCATGTAGTGCAAGTTGTGGTATAACAGGATTTGGAACACACTTGGTCAATACTATGCAAAGCAGAGTGAGTCTAAATTATTCACTGCTAACTGACAGTGATTTTGTGTGCATGTAACTCATCAACAACTCATCAGTGGGAAATAACAGGCATCAGGAGCTACACAGCTTGGCACCTCCTGTCATATTTCAATGATGGGATTAGATTTTATGGTTGACTCTTGACTCACTGTTTCCCTCTTTTGCCAGATATAAGATGGAAGAGTATCAACCTCGTCATATATTTCTGACAGCAGACTACAGAGCGAGTCTGTAGTGAATGTCTACAGTGTGAGACAAACAGAGACCCCCCTCACAATAGAGCTCCTAATGTCTCTTGGCACAAAAATAGTCCATTTACTTCAATTATTACAACTGCCTAGAAGGTCAATAAACAAGCCTCAGACATCTACCCTTAGAAATTCACCACAAAATGCATGGATGTTAATGAGAGCAACCAAAGAGAATGGCCATATAATTATTTCACAGATACTAGATTAACTCGAATAGTCATTAGTTTTTTGGTTCTTCTTCTGTTTGTTTGTTTGTAAACAGGAGAATTTATTTAGAAGCAGGGAATAAAAAACCACAATTCTAACAGTTATTTAGACTAGTAACAAAATTAGGGAAGTAACAAAATTAGGGAAACATTAGAAGTATCTAGACACAACCAAGCTTGGACCCGACAAGAATAATGTAACAGACATAAAGTAAGTCATGTATAAGTAAAATAAACCCTGTATCTCAACCAGTGTTTGGTTGTTGAGAAGAGACACCATGAACATGACCAACTATTATAAAGGAAATTGTTTAACTGAGGCTGGTTTACAGTTTTAGAGGTTTAGTCTAGTATCATGGCGGGAAGTGTGGTACCATGCAGACAGACATGGTGCTGGAGAGTAGATGTGAGTTGTCCACCTGGATCTGTAAGCAGCAGAAAGAGAGACCGTGGGCCTATGTTGAACATTTGAAATCCCAAAGGCCACTCACAGTGATAGACTTTGTCCAACAAGAAAATTCGTATCTCCTAATCTTTCACAAGTAGTGATACTTGCTAATGACCAAGCATTCAAATAGTTGAGCCTATGAGAGCCATATTTATTCAAGTCACCCTACCCTGATCCTAGACTGAGGTAGAAAACATTTAGGAATCAGTAGTCATTAATTTACGAGGAATATCCTTCAAAGATATCATTTGATTATATTCATAAATTAATAATGTGTGCCCCAAATTCAGTCTACTAGTAAAGTATGGAGAAACTTAATCTATTATCATTATAAATACATTCATTCCATATGCAAAAAAAATGTTTCATGAGTCCTAAGTTAGGAATTTGAATTCCTCCAGAATTCTATTATTACTTGAGAGATTAATTTTTTCTACCATTATATATTCAGTAAACCCAAGATTCCTTTATTTTCTATTATCTCCCCCCATGTTTCATAAATGTATAAGCTCTTAAAATCTAACACCCTTGAGAGAAGATTCATCTATTCTCAGAAGAGAAAAACAGATGATAAGAAATGAAGACAGATTGTAAGGTCCAGTGATGTGGGCCTCTTTGGATTGGCAGTAGATAGTACAACCATACCTGTGATGTCTAAGTTTTGCTTTGTCAGCACCATGACTCACCTAAGCTTACTTCTTTCTTTCCTCTTTTTCCTTTAGTGCTAGACTTTATGAGTAACAAGGAGCACATTCTTAACGTGTCCGGGCAAGGACCTTTGTTTGCCAAGAAGCAGTAGATCCTATGGGATCACACCTTGCACTCACAGTGCCTTAACCTGACAAAGGTCAAAGTTTCTCAAATGAATTTTCCTTAGTTAATATTCTAAGAAAACAGAAAATCATCATTTTACAGAAATCTATTTAAGTGGATTTTTTAAACCTTACACTAAGGTGAGAAGAGCATTAAGTAACCATGAGTCTCTAAGGACCATGGCATTAAAATTCAAGAACACTTTGTACACAAATCTTTGACAGAAAATAATTTATCTTTAGATTGAGGAGAATGTATAACTTAATTAAAATGATTTCTATGGTTTGTGAAGTTTATGGTCATACATAAAAAAGTCTAATCAAGTTATATACTCTTCCTTTAGCAATGATATTATAATTTCCTTTGGGTTATCAATATAGTTTTAATTCTGTTGCTGTGATAAACATGCTCTCTATAAACACAAGAGAAGGAGAAAGTTTATTTAGCTTACAACTTCAGTCTATATTTGAAGAGAGGTAAAGGAATGAATTCCAGACAGGCAAGAACCCAGAAAAATTGATATCCTCAGGATGCCTGCTTTCCACTATGCTGTAAGTTCAGGAACTCTTGAAAAGGAAATGCTGCTGCTCGCCATGGGCTGAGTCTTCCTACACTAATTAACAATGAAATCAATGCCTCACAGTCATCCCTACAGATCAATCCAATCAAGACAATTCCTGAGCTAATGCTTTCTTATCAAGCAATTCTTAGTTCGGGAATTGACATTTAAAACAAACCAGCAGAGTTCTTTAGCAAAAGTCCAAATGTCTTATTTGTTTGGATATTTTTCTTTCTGTTAAATGATGGTAATCTAATGTCTATTAAGAATTGTGGTCTGACATGTTGCTCTAAGAGATTAAAAAATATAAATTTCCATCATTTTGTACTAATATTTTTTGTATTATACACAATGACATTTAGAATTTGAAACAATTACCCAGCTCTGGTGCCAAGAAACTTGAAAAGGCAGAGACTGGGTACTCAAAATGCAAAAAACAAACAAACAAAAAACAAAAACCAAACAAACAAACAAAAAAATCCAGAAAGCTTTTATTAGAAACACAAATCTTTATGACTGCAAATGTAAATAACTTGATATAATATGAATGGCAAGAACGTCAGTTTCTAATTTGGTAAAGCACCATCTTAAACACTGAGGTAGCTATAACAGATTTTACACAAAAGCCCAAATTTGTAAAATCCACAACTGAGTTTGCACGTTAGTTCCAAATATACACGTTCAGAAAGTATAGCATATCCCTGTTCTTTCATTGCTGTAAAAGTAGAGTAACCATGAGAACCTCTATTCAGTGTGAGTAGAGTTCATCAAGTTGATATACTATCAAGTAAGAAAACATTTTACAAACCAGCCTCTGACTTTGTTCCAACACCATTCACATGGATGACAAAGAAAGAATATGGGCTGACAAAATTTTTACTTAGAAGATAAAAAAATCAGGCAAATGGAAAATCTATCTTTAAATAAGATTTCAGGATAGCTATTACATACAGCATGAAAAAAACAAAGTAAAATAAAAACAAACCCTTATAAACATTGAGGTTTCATTTTTATAAGATCACCGACTGTCATTGTAGCTAAACAATTATTTAAAAACATAAAAAATTGTTGCTTTAAATAAGAAATTTCAGAAAACAAAAAAGTAATATTGATTTTACCAAAGGTGAAGGGGGTAAGAACTTGAGAGGCCAAGTCCTAACAATTTCCAGGCAGAAGGGTATTTATCCTTATTATATGAAGACAAAACATTTGGTCTAACTGTTGCCTACAGTAGACCCATACGGGCTAGGTTGAAACAGTTATGAAAATAATAGGAAAGAGTCATAATGTAGCCAAATTCAGCAAATGTCTATAAGGAAAGATGAATCTTCTAGATTTGGTTTATTAAATTTGCAAAGTATAAGTATGAAGGTCTTATAAATTGTAAGTATGTAGTTGGGATCTATATTGAATAAGTCCTATTCTATCAAATCTTGTAAGGTTTGGAAAAGGTTAACTTATATTTAGGATGAGAAGTTGGATAACAGGGGTCTATATATTTGGAAAAAAAGACAATTAGTAGGTAACATCAGTTTAAGGGAAAAGGAAAGTTGAATCTGTCATTTTTCTAGATTGTTATAGTGCTCTAGTATTAAGATATTTTGAAAAGATTGATTAGTGTGTATAATGAATACTATGTCATAGAGTATTCAGTTTTAAAATTGCAGCAAAGGGATTTAACTAAAGGATAGGTAGGGAGATGGGTAGAGTAGGAGTGTAAAACATGAAAAGCCAAACCCCTGATAGGAAAAGACTAAAAGCATATAGGTAATTCTGAGAATATGTTCTCAGTGATATGACCAGAAGTCTGATTGAGCACTTACTAATTTTAGATGGACGGCATTGCCATAGAGTATTATGGAAGATCTTCCATCACTTACAGAGAATCATCTCAGTGTCCATGAAAGACACCAGCAAGGAAGTCGCAGACAAAGGATATACTCTCAAAGACTCACTAAAATTTTCTATATGACCACTGTTTTCTCATTCATAAATGTCAGGATACTGTCTCAATTATAACTAAAATGCTTATTTTGTTATTATTCCTTGTGCAAATGGAGTTTTCATTTCACATGTTTCATTCTTTTATTGTTTTACCATTATGTATGACACATAGAAGCAAGTAGTTATCTTTTAAGCTTAGTCACAGCTATACTCCTAGACACACAGTAGGTGCCTGGAAATACAGATAGTTGAGAACCTCACATAGCCTAAGTATTTCTTATGCACAACCAGAATTAATTTACAAAATACATGTAGTGACATATTACTAGTAATCAGTTAAAGTAAAATGCTAATAATATATGTACGTAGAATTTATATGAATGTCTTATCTGTATTTCAAAAAGCAGTATTGTATTGTATTGTACTGCATTGCATTGCAGTGCATTGCATTGTATTGGCTCTACTTCTGCTGATGATGTAGTCACAATACAATGCTTATGGGGTGACCTGAAGTTTGGTAAGTAATGCAGGCATATTTGCTGCCTATGACTAACTGTAGTTAAGTGAAGCTACACAACAAAAAAAATAAATGGTTGGCTGCACATGACATCAAGCTGTAGCCACATCTCGCAGAAAATCTTCCCAGCATAAAGATTTCCCACATTGGAAGCTGGGTTCAGTCATTCAGCGATACCTTTGAGCAACATCTTTTAGAAAATGACAGGAGGAAGTGAGTGTGATGGTATTAAACAGGAAATGCAGTGCATGTGGACACATGATTGTTTCATGGATGACCTGGTAGGTCACTTCTGCTAAAGGCACTCATGCTCCATGCGTGTTTTACTCAGAGTGTGATGGTGGACAGAAATTATTGCAAACTTGGGAGACTGACTCCGATGCAGTTAGTAGAGAAAACAGTAAATAATCCCAGGGAGTGTTGAGTGATTAGGAGAAAAAATACATTATGCGAAGGCTGACAATGTTCATAATTTCTGTTAATCACGTAAACACAATCATTTATATCTACAATCTAAATGATGTGCATATTGGAAAGGTTAAATTAGCAAGATAAGGCAGTCAATATAATATTAGGGATCAACATATACTATGAATATTTATGAATATTATTATATAATTGTACTTCCAGCTCCATCCAAGCCAAATTTATAAAAATATACTAATATTCTTACAATTCAACATCATATATATGATATTTCTAATTTTTGAGATTTTAGCTTATGATAACATTATTTAGTGTATTCTTTTTTTAATAAATAAATGTATTTATTTGTTGCTTCAGGTTACATCTCCATCATACTGTCCTCTTTCCCCCCTTCCCAGCGCCGCCCTCCCACCCTCTACCCTCTAACCCTTCCATCCTGCACCTCTGGAGTGGAGTGTCCCTACATAACAGTCCCTCACCCCAGTTCAGAAGTCATATGAGGGCCAAGAGCCTCCTCATACACTGGAGTCCTACAAGGCAGTACCACCAGTGAAAAGTGTCTCATTGCCAGGGAGAGAAAACTAAAAAACAAACAAACAAACAAAAGTCTATGTCCATGTTCCCTTTGGCGTGTTGGTTGTAGTATAGATATTTTGTACTATATAGCTAAAATCCTACTATAAGTGAATAGATGCCATGTGCATCCTTCTGAGTCTGGGTTAGCTCACTCAGGATGAGCTTCTCTAGTTCCATCCATTTGGTTGTAATTTGCATAATTTCATTGTTTCTGATAGCTGAGTAATATTCCATTGTGTAGATGTACCACAGTTTCTTAATCCATTCTTCAGCTGAGGGACATCTGGGTTGTTTCCAGTTTCTAGCTATTACAAATAAGGCTGCTATGAACATAGATGAGGAAACTTCCTTATGATTCCTTGAGGAGTCATTTGGGTGTATACCCAGAAGTGGTATGGCTGGGTCCTGAGGCAAAGCTATTCCAAGTTTTCTAAGATATCGCCACACTGACCTCCATAGTGGTTGCACTAGCCTGCACTCCCACCAGCAATGGAGGAGGGTTCCCCTTTCTCCACACCCTTGCCAGCATGTGCTGTCATTTGAGCTTTTGATCTTAGCCATTCTGACAGGTATGAGATAGAATCTCAGAGTCGTCTTGATTTGCATTTGTCTGATGATTAAGGATGTTGAACATTTCTTCAAGTGTCTCTTGGCCATTAGGGATTCAGAAATGACGATAATATAAAACTATAATATGACTGGGAAATAAAAGTATTTTTGGTCACTTTTCATTTCTTTTTTTTTATCTGCCTTTTTATACTAGATTTATACTAAACAATATGTATTTCTTCCTATTCATGTAAAATAATGTATGGATGATCTCACTAGTATCATGCATTATTTTTATTACAACTTGAGTGTTTTCTTTAAAACTTTCAAACAATTGATTTAAAAATTATAATGTGAGTAGAGTGGTGGTTCATTGATTAAGAGCATTCACCACTTTTGCAGAAGTTCTTGGTCCAACACCTACATATGGTGGCTCACAGCTACCAGTAATTCCAGTTATTTTGGATCCTACTATACCCATGAGCTTCCCAGGAACGTGCAGGCACACAATACACATGTAGGCATAAACACACACACACACATACACATTTTAAAGAAGTTATAACAATTGAATATGTGACATGGAATTTTAATACAATGAAATATGCTCTAAAATACCAAAAACTGAAAGAATATCAAATTAGACAAATTTCCAAGATTCCGAGATATCAAAGTTATAATATCAAACACATGCTCACTACATTGAGGAACATAGATAAGAAAAACAGCCATCCAGAAAATGGCTATATATGAACTTTCTGGCTCTCAAGAGAGTCATCACCCTGTTGATTTAATTCAGACTTTGTGAAAAGATGGTAAGCATAGTTTATAGAGGAGAGATTTATCCAGGTCCTATCTCTTCAAAGCAAAGATCTGGTGACCTCTTAGCTGTCCAGCAACTCAATTTTTTTGTTTGTTTGGTGTTTTGTTTTGTTTTAATAAATAAAGTGTGTGTGAGTGGCTACTGAGAGCTAAAGCAATCTTCTATGAAGGTTTTTTTCATAATGACAATAAACTTATCAAGCAAAAGATAAAAAAAGAAACTATGTGAATCTGTCTACAGAGGCCATGGGTTTGCCAAAGTCATTGGTGTGATCTACTATCCACTTGGCCACTTGTACTAAATGCAGCACATTCATCATCCTACATTCTCAAACCTCTCATGGAATATATCTGGTAGACCTGGGAAAGGTGGCCTAATAACTTAAATCCTAAACAAAAAATATATTTAAATTATCTCCTCTTTCTTTCTTGTGTTTTTCTATCTTTGTCTCTCTCTCTCTCTCCCTCACCTTCTCTCTCTCTCTCTTTTTTCCTGGAAAGAAAAGAGTTTATTTGGCTTATAGTTCCACATCAGAGTTCATCATTGAAGGAAGTCAAGACTAGAACTCAAACAGAGCAGAAATCTGGAGAAGGCAGTGGTAAGAGTGCCGCTTACTCTTCCATGTTCTTGATCCAGATGGTCTATTGAGTCTGTTTTGTACAGAACCCATGACTACTTTGCAAAAGTAACTTTTATTTTCCAGTTGTAACTGTAACCTCAGAGGCTTACTGCTAAATAAACTCACCCTTTCTAGTTCTTCCTGAATTCTGTCAGTTATTTTATAGCATACATTCACAAATGCACACATACAACATTCTAACTTAATTTTTAAAAGACAAATGGACTGGCCTGTCACTCAGAACCTAATGTTTGGCATATACTAGGTACACAATGGCAGGGCATCACCAGTCATCCTAATTCTGATCTTGTGATTGATTAAAGCAACTGAAAAGAATAAGTTCCTCTTTACTACTCTCCACATCCCCACCACAGAACCAAAAAAAAAGGTTTGTGTTTGAGGCTTTTGTTAGCACAAAAGCAAAAATGTTCAGAAGTTTCAAAAGAATTTCATCAATGCAATGTTAGGTAGGAGAAAAGACAAATGAAGCAAAGGATATTTAACCCTTCTCATTAAATAGCACTAATGCAATGGTTTTAGGCATGTGAAATTTATTTCATAGTAGTATCAAGCATCTTTTTTTGTTCTTTTTGCTTCTAAAACTTAGTTTTAGAATACACAAAAATTATCATACTTACAAAATTATAATGAGCAGTGATAAAAATATTTCATAAAATTAGTTTGGATTGCCTTACATGTATATGTTATAAAACTAGGTTAAGCATGTAACAATCTTTTATAATAGACCATGTCCCTGATTACCAATGGATCTCCCATAAAGGATCTATCTTTCTTTTAAAGGCACATGTCAGTTTCCAATATTGTCGCCTGATACCAAGTGTTTTACATTTAAATTCTCAGGGACACAATTAAACCATAACAAATATGTATGTTTTCCATGGTAAGATGAAATAATTACTTGACTGTAAAATAATTAGAAATTTTTATTTTTATCTTGAATTTGAAATGAAAAGACAAGAGAATGCTTGGCCTAGAGAATGAAAGTATCAATAGATACACGAGAGAGTGTGTGTTGGGGCAGACACTAGGCTCAAGAAATCTCATTTATGTGAAGATACAATAGGCCAATAGGCCCAGTAGTCAGTGCATATCTCAATAAAATAAATAATAAGGTTGTGGACAAAGGCTAGGAATATATTAAATAGGAGAAAGCAGCAGCCATGAAGATCATATTCCTATCTCTTAAGTCTTTAACTATGATAAAACTGAGGCATCATGAAAATATAGTCTCTAAATAACTCCATGCTTACTTTTACAAATAGCTATAAATACCAAATCTTAATTTTACATTTGTTACTTACACAAATTAATACCAATGCAATGTAGTATACAAACTCGGAAGTGTTGCTTTCAATATATGCTTCAATGTTTACTGTAGTGTTTTAGTCTATTAATTGCCTGTTAATGTGTAACAAATAGTTCCAAATGCAATGGCTTAAGATAGTAATAGGGTTGTGGATTGAACTTAGTGCTAGAACACCTGCCTAAAATATATATATACATTTTATATATATATATAATTATATATATATATATATATATAAAACAACTAAATAAAAGCCTTTTAAAATGCTGGGCATCTGTAAGCCAGACATTTTGGAAGGGCTCATCTGGTACACTATGTCTACGATTACCATCAGACCTATAGAGATGCAGTTATTGGAAGGCTGTATTGGAGTTGTCATTTGAAAAGAAGTATATTCAAGTCTGACAATATAATACTGTTGGACAGACTCTTTATTCTATTGTTTGTACTCTTTATGAAACTTTTTGATCATGCATATGGCAAGGATAACAAGATTCTTTAGACTAAGAGTTCAAAGACTAATGATCAGTATCTCATATCCTAGCCTCACAACTTTCATGTTCTGTTATTCTCACAAGACATGGCCTGATGCAGTGTGACAAGGAAAAGGAAGAGTCTCCAGTAATGAAGCACAGATTATTAAGGGCCATAAAAGAGATAAGTTAGTATACATGGGAAGTATAAGGAATCACATTAGTCTTCAAATTTTAGATCTATAAAATTAACCTGAAAGTTTCTATCTCTTGTCTGTGTCATAGTAGAGACAATTTTCTCTCAATTTTTTCGTGACAGACAATTTTCTTAAGTGCTTGATACACAGCCATCTCAATGCTTTTAGCTTTTATTTCTGTTTCATTTCTGTTATGTTGTTATATATCTCAGCAATCTGTAAACATTTGAAATTTCCTTACAATAAAATCTGAGGAGAAAAAAAAACTATAATACTTGGATTGATGTGAGATTTTAACTCTTAGGGAAAGATTCCACTCAAGAGATATGACATGGCATATTTCAGGTAGAATATCTCATTTATTAAATGAGAATATATGAAATCAATCACATGGATTTGCTTTCTAATTTAATGTGTGATATTTAAATCATAAATAATGAATCAATAAACTCTTGTGCTTTATATTTTCCTTTTATTGGAAATAAATTTTTGTCCCCTGATTATGATTTCCCCTACTATTCTTCCTAGGTCCTTCCAACATCACCTCCCATTCAGATGCGCTTTCTTTCTTTTTTTCTTTCACTAGAAAACAAACAGCCTCTGAGGAATAATAATGAAGCAAAATGAAATGAAATCATAAAATAAGAGTAAATAAAAAGCTAACATGTTGAAATTGAAAACAAACAAACAGGAGAGAGACCCAGAGAAGCTACAAGAATCAGAGACCTACCAGTTCACACTTTCAGGAATCCCATTAAAACACTAAACTCTAAGTCATAATACACATGTGAAAAAGATCTGCTGCAGATTCTTGAAAGCCTTAGCATGCTGCCTTATCTCTGTGAGTTCACATGTGCTTTTACCATGTTGATTTAGAGGGCCTTGTTTTTTTGACATCCTCTAGCCCTTCTGTCTCCATATACATTTTTCACAGAGTTCCGTGAGCCCTGATGAGAGGGATTTGATGGAGCCATCCATTTATAGCTAATAAGCAAGACACTGATCCATGAATGTAACAGAATATAAGTACGAGTCATTTTAGTACTGTGTTCTTTTAATAAAACAGTAATATTTGGGTTTCCCCTACCTCTCTAGGCTGTATAGTCTCAGGTTCTTCGTCACTCCAGCAGTATCAGGGATGGATTACATTTCATGGAGTGAGCCTTAAGTCAAATCAGATATTGGTTGATAACTCCTACAAGCTTTGTACCACTTTATACTACCAAACATAACTTGCAGGCAGAACATTAAGTGTTTGTGGCTGTGCTGGGGTTCACATTTATTTTTTACTAGTGTTCAGATTAATTTCCTGTACTAAGGGTGCTAGAACAAAGGGATAAGGGATATATATATATATATATATATATATATATATATATACATGATATCAATTTCTCCATATCCATTGAGTTATGTAGGTATTGACTTCAGCAATGGAGTCTTGCCCTCATTCAGTTTATGGAGAGTAACCTATAGACTTGCATTGTTTGGTGATTCCCATGGTGCATCTTTGGTCAACAGCTCAATGAGAAGAAACCCAAACCTGGTACTGGAAACTACATTTGATGACAAGAGATGTCCAGTGGATGCTCAGTCTCCCCCATATTTGGCAATTTCAATTAGATGGCCTTCATATGTGTACATATTTTAAAAGCTTTCTACTGTATTAGACTTCTATACTAACATACTACAATCTATAGAACCACAAAAGTTAGGATACAGGAAGACACTAGAGGGAACAGATATACAGTGTTTAAGAAAGGAAAATAGAACATTACAGATAGTTGTGGATGAATGGGTGGCTTGAATGCAATGATCACTTGAGTATGGGGAGAGAAGAGTGATAAAAGAGGGAATTGAGGCTAGATAGGTAAAATTAAGACCCATTTGATGGGTAGTATAGATTGTAGCTTAGTTATCATTGAATTAATAGCTAATATCCACATATAAGAGAATGCATAATGTGTTTCTCTTTCTGATTCTGGGATACCTCACACAGGTCAACTTTTTCTTCTAGTTCCAGTTATTTATAATCAAATTTCATATTTTCATTTTCTGATGATTGCATAATATTACTTTACATAAATATACCATATTTTCTTTATTTATTGTTGTTTAGAGACATCTAGGTTGTTTCTAATTTCTGGCTATTATGAAAAGAACAGTAATGAACATGGTTGAGCAATTGTCTTTGTGGTAGGATCAACCTTTCCTTAAGTATATGCCCAAGTCTGTCATAGCTGGATCTTGAGATAGATTAATTGGCAGCTTCCAAAAGAAGCACCACTCTAATTTCCATAGTGGCTGTACAAGTTTGCCCACCTACCAGCAATGGATGAGTGTTATCCTTATTTCGCATCCTTGCCAGCATGAGTTATCCTTCATTCTGTTGATCTTAGCCATTCTGACAGGAATATGATAAAATCTCAAAGTAGTTTTGATTTGCATTTCCCTGATGACTAAGGATACTGAACATTCCTTTAAGTGGTCCTCAGCCACTGAGTTTCTTCTATTGAGAATTTTCTGTTTAGATCTATTAGCACCTCTTTAAGTTGCTTTATTTGTTTTTTAAAAACTAGTTTCTTAAATTCTTAATATATTTTGGATATTAGCTTTCTATCAGACATGGAGAAAAATATTTTTCCATTCTGTATTTTTCTGCTTAGATCTGTTGACAGTGTACTTTGATTTACAGAAGCCTTTCATTTTCACAAGATCCCATGTACTAATTATTAATCTTAATGCCTGCAGTATCAGTGTTCTGCTGAGAAAGATTTTTTTCATGTGCCAGTTATTTCAATGTTATTCCCCACTTTCTCTTCTATTAAGTTCAGTGTATCTATTTTTATATTGAGGTATTTGTCCCATTTGGTGTTGAGTTTTGTGTAGGGTGATAAAGTTGACTCATTTGGATTCTTCTAGATTCAGCCCTCCAGTTTTACCAGCACTATATGCTGAAGATGCTGTCTTTTTTTTCCAGTGTGTATTTCTGGCTTTTTTTTTTCCCATTAAAATTCAGATGTCACTCTGTGTGCAGATGTATGTCTGTGTTTTGAATTAGATTCCATTGATTAATGTTTCTGATTTTCTGCTAACATCATGCTGTTTTTATTAGTATTGCTGTGTAGTGCACGTGGGATGCTGATACCTTTGAAGTTCTTTTATTATTCAGGATTGTTTTAGCTATCTTGTGTTTTGTTTGTCTGTTTGGTTGGTTGCTATTGTTTTGTATGTGTTTTTTATATGAAACTAAAATTGTTAATTAAAGATATCAGAAAATTATGTTGGAACTTTGATGGGGATTACATTTAATCTGTAGGTTGCTTTTGGTAGGAATTCTGTTTTTACTATGTCAATTCTACCAATCCATGACCATGGGAGATCTCTCTATCTTCTTATATCTGCTTCAATTTCTTTCTTCAAAGACTTGAAGTTTTTAATCATACAAGTTTTTCTTTTCTTTTTTCCCCTAAGCTGTCTTTAATTGGCTCTTCAAGTCATTTATCTCAGATGGATTAATCATACCAAGACACAGTATGTAAGAACAGCTCATAAAACCTTTCCCTGATCATTTTCCAGGACCCAGAGATATGTGGTGTCACTTTTGATCCTTTTAAAAAAATGTTTATTTATTACATGAAGTTATATCGCCATCATAGTGACCTCTTTCTACCCCTCCTGGTTCCACCCTCCCACCCACTTCTCCCTCTCCTACCCATCCCACTCCTCAGATGTGGAGTGTCCCTACATATCAGCCCCTCTCAGTTTAACAGTCCTATGAGAGCTAACAGCTTCCTCTTGCACTGGGGACCTACATGGTAGCACCCCTAGGGATAATTGTCTCATTGATAGTTAACAAAGTCTTTGTTCCTGATCTTTTTGGTGTGTTGGTTGTAGGATAGTTATCCTGTACTATATGGCTAAAATCCAATTATAAATTAGTAGATGCCATGTGTATCTTTCTGAGTCTGGGTTAGCTCACTCAGGATGAGCTTCTCTAGTACCATCCATTTGGCTGAGAATTGCATGATTTCCTTGTTTATGATAGCTGAGTAGTATTCCATTGTGTAAATGTACCACAGTATTTTTAATCCATTCATCAGTTGAGGGACATCTGGGTTGTTTCCAGTTTCTAGCTATTACAAATAAGGCTGCTATGAACATAGATGAGGATATGTCCTTGTAGTTTGGTGAGGAATCATTTTGGTGGATACCCAGAAGTGGTATAGCTGGGTCTTGAGGTAGGACTATTCCAAGTTTTCTAAAATGTCGCCAGACTGATTTCCATAGTGGTTGTACAAGTTTGCACTCCCACCAGCAATGGAGGAGTGTTCCCCTTTCTCAACAACCTCACCAGCATGGGCTGTCATTTGAGGTTTTTAAAATTTTTTTTAATTAATTTTTTATTTCTTTAAATTACATCTCAATCACAATACCCTCCCTACTCCCTCCTCTGGTCCCACCATCCTACTCTCCTCCCTCTTAACTCTCACATCCTCTTCCTTTTTTTAAGTTTATGGTAGATCCTTCCCCCACCAACAGCTCCCCCTTTCAGTCCAACAAATGGCTCTTTCTCTTATAACAATACATAAAATACAAAACAACAGAAATAATTAGGTCACAATTATGAGAGTTATTTGGTTTTGCATACATTCCCAATGTCCAGTCCATACGTATTTGGCATCTGACTTTAACATTCTACTATCTAACCATCTCCATGAGTTTAAAGTTCTATATCCAACCAGCTTTCATCCTAACTTGCATCACAATTTTAAAAATATCTTCTTAGATCCAGAACACCCTCTTAATTCCTAACAACTCAAAATTTAACTATGAGACTCTAGCTATCTATTCTTCAACCACCTCAGAGTCCTGAGAAGGATAAATATACCTGGTTATACAGGAAGTGCAGGGCCGGCAGCTTCTAAATCTAAGAAATGATATACCGGTGGCTGCCTAGACAGTTTCCATTTTCTCTCCATACATTACAGCGTCCATCTACATCCATTTGGCCCCATTTCTCTGACAGACATTGATTGTAAAGTAGGAATTATGAAGGACTTGCCTACCCTGTCTTGACAGAGCTCAGCTGTTGACTTACCTGCTTCCAAATTTTGTCCTTTTTGGACAGCATTCTCTCTACAGTTGAAACAAGGGATTTTTCTTGCCAAGAGAAAGGTTTGCCACTAATTCAACCATCTCACACTGGAGATTCTTCAATCCTCATCTTCTACTTGGAGTAGAATAGGGGGTGCTGTCAGGAGCTGACTTGTCTCGATATAAAAAAAAATCTTGTTAAGAAAGCATCTTTGAATGAAATATTCTGCAGATCTCTTGAGGTTTTTGAAGACCACCTATCTATCTCTTATATTTGGATAAGCAAATGTTGCGTGTCTCTTAGTAACTTGATTTCTGATTAGCTTAGAAAATAACTGTAATAGACTGTCCTAGTACCTAACAAAATAACATGCTTGAATGACTATTAATTTGAATGACTATTAATTTCTTAATTATCCTAGACAGTTAATGACAGTTGGTAGCAAGAGGTCAAAACTTCACATTTAATTTTTAAGCATTACCTAGGTACAATACCTTAAAAGAGCTAACCTTAATTTTGTATCAATATACAAAGATCTATACCAATGTGGCCAAATACAATCTTAATTTTGTATCAATATACAAAGATCAATACCAATTTAGTCAAATATAATCTTAATTTTATATCAATATATAAAGGTATAAGGGCATATTCAATGAACTGTCCTTTTTTCATGAACATTCCTATATTATGTCTATGTTCCATTTTTTTCTCAAGTCTGTTCACCCCTACATAGGAGGAAAAGAAGGATACAGAAAAGAAAAAGATATAAGTCCCTGGGTCTCCATTCTGACAGGGGTGAAATGGAATCTCAGAGTTGTCTTGAGTTGCATTTCTCTAATGACTAAGGATTTTGAGCAATTCTTCAAATGTCTTACTGCCATTAGAGATTCCTCCTTTTTGAATTCTCAGTTTAGTTCTGTTTCCCATTTTTTTATTGGATTATTTGGTTTCTTGGTGTTTAATTTCTTACGTTCTTTATAAATTTTGGATATTAGCCCTCTCTTAGAAGTGGGGTTGGTAAAGATCTTTTCCCAATCTTTAGGTTGCCCTTTTGTTCTAGTGACAGTGTCCTTTGCTCTACAGAAGCTTTTCAGTTTCATGAGGTCCCATTTATTTATTGTTGGTCTTAGAGCCTAAGCTTTTGGTGTTCTGTTCAGGAAGTTGTCACCTGTGCCAATGAGTCTGAGGGTTTTCCCCACTTTCTCTTCTATTAGATTTAGTGTGTCCATCTTTGTTAAGGTCTTTGATCCGCTTGGACTTAAGTTTTGCGCAAGGTGATAAGTATGGGTCTGCAAATAAGGATAATTTGACTTCTTCATTTCCAATTTGGATCCACTTCAGTTCCTTTAGCTATCTTATTACTCTAGGAAAAACTTCAGGTACTATGTTGAAGAGATATGGTGAAAGTGGACATCCTTGTCTTTTCCTCGAGTTTAGAGGAACTGCTTTCAGTTTCTCTCCATCTAATTTGATGTTGGCTACTGGCTTGCTCTATGTCACCTTTATTATTTCTAGCTATGCTCCTTGTATGCCGTTCTCTCCAGGACTTTTAGAATGAAGGGGTGTTAGATTTTTTTCAAATGATTTTTCAACATCTAGCAAGATGATCATATAGGTTTTTGTTTCTTTCAGCTTATTTATATGGTGAATTATGTTGATGGATTTTCATATGTTGAACCACCCCTGCATTCCTGGGATGAAGCCTACTTGATCATGATGTATGATACTTTTGATGTGTTCTTAGATATGGTTTGTCAGTGTTTTATTAAGTATTTTTGCATCTATGTTCATGAGGGAGATTGGTCTGAAGTTCTCTTCCTTTGCTGGGTCTTTGTGTGGTTTAGGAACCAGGGTGACTGTGGCCTCATAGAATGACTTTGGCAGTGTTCCTTCTGATTCTATTTTGTGGAACAGTTTGAAGAGTATTAGTATTAGCTCTTCTTTGAAGGTATGGTAGAATTCTGTGCTGAAATCATCTGGCCCTGGCATCTTTTTGGTTGGGAGATTTTAATGACTGTTTCTATTTCCTTAGGGGTTTAGGCCTGTTTTGTCATCATTTTCATGTGTTTTAGCTGTAGTGGGATGTTCACTGCTTCCTGTGTTAACCACACTGAATTTTGTTGGAGTCATGGTTTCCTGATTTTTGTCAGTTTTGTTCTTTCACTGACCTTTAGCCATCTGGTTGCCCTAAGATGATTGCTCCTGATGTCTTTTGGACCATTTCAGTGGCACTGCCAGTCCTCTTTAGGATCTTGAGTGACTGTGTGAATACTGGGCTCTTAGGTATCTGGGAGGTATCTCTATCTGGCAGTTTGGGCTACCTCCCAAGATCCTGCAGTGATGAGACCTTGGGGAAACTGTACTGGTACAAGAAGAGCAGCCTTCTGCCCTGTCTGGGCACAATGTTCTTCCAAGTGATTGTATATCCAGTAGAGAGTCCTTTATGTCCAACACCTTTCTGGGTAAGCCCAGATTTGCTTGTGCCTCCCAGATAGCCACTCTGCTGGAGATAAATCTTGGTGAACCCACAATCCTTTGTATGGAATGCTGGCATGGAAGCTGGGTGCTATGGAGGCTGATGAGTACCCCTGTCTGAGATTGGGAGCTGTTTCTTGAATATTTGCATGGCTCCTGTCTGTTTCTGCTGCGGGCTCTTCACCAGCCTTTTTTCAGTACCAGGCCCTATGCAGGCCTCTGCTCTGGGCCTCGAGTCTCTGCCCCTTGCTGCTGGCCTACATTTTGGAATCTGGGCCACTGCCTCGAGCTGCTGACCTTGGCTTTGTGCCCCAGCCTGTGTCCTGTGCTGTTGGCCTCCACTCCAGGATTCTGTTGAACAGCAGCTGGTAGGTCTGTTTCCCTGAGTGTCTGGGAGTCCTGCCCTGGCCCCCTACTAGTCCTTGAGTTCACTGGGTAAAACCCCTTGGGTTTGTGCCTCTCAAGTTGTTGCTCAGCTTGTTTATATTTCTGTGATATTATAGTTATTTTTCCTGTCCATGCCATCTGCCGCCATCTTGGATTCCCCCCACAAGTTTTTCACTTGTTTGGTTAGAGTTACCCCAAGATATTTAATATTATTTGAGGTTATTTTGAAAGGTATCGTTTCACTGATTTATTTTTCTGTCTTTCTGTCATGTATATATAGGAGGACTACTGATTTTTTTTTTTTTTGTGTGTGTGTGTCTGATTTAATGTTGTATCTAGCTACTTTGTTGAAAGTTTTATCATCTTCAGGAGTTTCCTGATGGAATTTTTAGTTTCTATGGTCACTTATGTATACTATCATATCATTTGCAAATGGCAATACTTTGACTTCTTTCTTTCTATTTTGTACACCTTTGATCTCCTTAAGTTGTTTTTTTGCTCTAGCTAAGACCTCAAGTATTATATTGAATATGTGTGGATAGAGTGGACAACATAGTCCTGCTCCCGATTTTAGTGGAACTGCTTTGAGTTTCTCTCTATTTAATTTGATGTTGGCTATGTGCTTACTATAACCTGTAACCGAACTTTTAAATTATTATTTATCACTTATTTATTTATTACTAAATTCACTTATAACAAACACCAACAATTTCTTAACTATTAATCCTATAAATTCCTACAACCCCTTTAACCTATCCACTAAACCTATTGATAATCATAACAACTACTTTCATAACCTTTTAGAATGATACTGTCTCTGGGGCAGGTCCTCAGTCGTCAGGAACACAGTCTTTGTTGTAGATTCTTTAACACACTTAGCAGTCCTTTCTCTGGATCTCTCAGATGCAGGTTCGTCAGGGTAGTTGGTTATTGCAGTCTCACCTTAAATAAGGCTTCATGCTTTCTTCTCTGTGGGAGACTCCAGCCGTCTGCAGGCCAACTTACTTCTTTTGAATCAGGAACTCAGCTGCTCTGCCTCAGTCCTTAAAGCCAGGCACCGTTTCCTTTAGGCCACTGTTTGGACAGTTCAAACCCCTCCAGGCAAAAGCTGAGCCACAGGGTCCAGTCCTTGGCCTTTTGGTGTCTTGCTCAGGCTTTCTTTGCTCACCGGCTTCTTTCTGCTTCAGGGAGAGAGCTGGCCATCAATGGCCAGCCCTTTTTTCAGCAGGACTCTTGGAGCTCTCTAGCATCAGGGGCCTCTTCTCTTCTGGGCTCCATGCACTGTCCTTAAATAGGATCACTCCTTGTTCCACCTGCTTCAGCTTAATTTGGGCTCTGCCCACTTAGCAGTTGAAAGCAATGCCAGGTCATAAAGTCTTTCCTTGTTTCACCTGGCTTCAACCTTGTTTTTCAGTCCAAAGAGACTCCCCTCATTTCACCTGACTTCATCCATAAGCTGATAAGCTAATTGCTCACAGCAGTTGATCTTCATGCCCCGAATTAAGAGACTGTATCAGAAACTTAGGTATTCACTAAATCTAACTTATAATAACCTATCAGCCCCTACAATAACCTGCCTTTATTATGTTGCATTATGTTCCCTATTCGTCGTCTCTACAGGACTTATCATGAAGTGGTGTTGAATTTTGTCAAAGGTCTTTTCTACATCTAATGAGATGATTATGTGGTGTATTGGTTTACACTGACTTACATATGTTGAACCATTTATGTATTTCTCTGATGAAGCCTACTTGATCATGATGGATGGTCCTTTTGATGTGCTCTTGTATTTATTTGCAAGTATTTTATCAAAAATATTTTGCATCTATGTTCATAAGAGCAACTAGTCTGTAATTCTCCCTCTCTCTTTTTAAAAATTTGGTCTTTTAACATGGTAATTGTAACTTCATGAAATGAATTAGACAGTGTTCCTTTTGTGTCTATTTTGTGGAATAATTGTACGAGTGTTAACTTAACTTTTCCTTGAAAGTCTTTGAGAATTCTGTGCTAAAATCATCTGATCCTTGGCTTTTTTCGGGGGAGGGGGTTGGGGGATTTTTAATTACTTCAATAAATTTCACTATGAATTATAGGTCTGAATAATTAGCTTATCTGATATTTATTTAACTTTGGTAAGTGATATGTAGAGAGAAAATTATCAATTTCTTTTAGATTTTGGTGGATTTTAGAATTTGGTGGAATTCAGTTATTTTTTTAAGTATGTTCTTATGATACTGTTTGTGAGAAGTCTTTACATATTCATTCAACATAACTTTGTTTCCAACGAAATCCAAACCACCAATGCATCTCTCAGCAGTCCTTATTCCATATGTTTTTGGGGAGGAAGGAACCTAGTTAATCTGATAAGTTTTAGGAACTTTCTGAAGCCATTGAGTTTTTACTTCCTGAGCTCAATGATCTCTGCAGGATGGATGTTTTATCTCCCTTTAGAACATCCAGTATCTTAAGTAAGTTCTCTCCAAGTTGGAAAGTTTCGTCTCGGAGGAAATTGCTGCACTACATAGATATAGGCAAAGAAATTACAGGAAATAAAGCAGTAAAACAAATAACACAATTATAGAGCAGGTGTAAGTGATCTGTTTTGCCACAGTATTTAAAAAGCATTCAGAATAAATCACTGTATGAACACGTTCAAGAATAAAATTGATTCAATCTTACTGAGTGAAAAATGATATTTGACAAAATCCCACATGCGATCCTAATATACATGCTCAGAAAATTAGAGCTAGAATGGCCCTCAAGTCGAAACGCTCATCAGCAACTGTGCAAAAGATAAAGATATATTCCACAAAAAGCTCAGCACTTTCCCTCTCAGTCGGATATGCAGCAACAATTTCTACATAGATTAGTCTTACTTACCATAAATCTAAAAGCTGTGATCAGTGGTGTAGGACATAAACATTTGAATATAAAACTAAAATTGTCTCTATTTTCAGATGAAAGGATTGTTTGTGCATTTTTTCATTGTCTTGACTATATATAGGACAAAATCTTGAGTATGATATTGTGCCACGGTTTTGCCAGATTTATTACTGGAGACTCAAGTAAGGAAAGCACAGATATTTACACACTTCTTATTTCACTTTATACAATATTCTAAATTACAAAAAGATATTTTAAATAAAAATTATATTCTTGGAGTATTTTGGGATAGTATATATTCCCATATTCATGCCTGAGTGTTTATAAAATTACATCAAAATTTTAAATGTTCAAATTTGTGTGAAGTTACATAAAATCTTCAAAAATTCATCATTGTAGAAACAACTAGAAAAATTACAGAACATCCATATTTTAGATTGCTGTGCATTTGTAAGCAGAAAGTAGGAATCTTTTTCTACACTAAGGAATGTTTCCCCAAAAATATTTTAATGAAGGCATAAAAATAAAATCCATAAGGAGAAAGGCTAGGGAAGTGCCCCAGTGATAGAACACATGACCCTGGATTTGCCAATATCATCAGAACACACACACACACACACACACACACACACACACACACACACACTGCACAAACACACATATCATACATGAGAGGGTCTGGGGACAGAAAATTATTTGGCTGCACAACTAAACACATATCCTGTCACAAAAACTTGAAAAAATAAATCTGAATATATATTGATGAAGGAAGTCAACATTATTCCAATACATAAAATATTTAGGGGTTGTCAACATTTTAGGTGTTAGAGAAGGAAAGAATGAATATCTGATGTTCAAATGAGATATTCTATGTGACCTCATGAAGGTGGACACATGACATGCAGTTAGAATCAGAGAACTCTGTGACCAGACACAGTCATCCTTTTTGTAAAGTATGAACTTTAGTTAACAATGTGAATATTGATCTATTTATTACAGTAAAAAGGAACCACAGAAAATTCAGTTGTTAAAAATTGAGGAAATCTCTGGAGGACAAAATACATTATCATTTCCAAATGTTCAACCTTCCTTCCTTCCTTCCTTCCTTCCTTCCTTCCTTCCTTCCTTCCTTCCTTC
>CAJQZJ010032367.1:599793-614465 GCA_907164525.1 Lophiomys imhausi | reverse complement strand
TCTTTCTTTCTTTCTTTCTTTCTTTCTTTCTTTCTTTCTTTCTTTCTTTCTTGCCTTGAAACAAGATCTCAAGTAGCCCAGGCAGCCATCAAGTACCTTGTGATTCCAAGGAAGACTGTGAGCTTCCAATCTCTCAGGGACTGGGTCTAGGTATGAGCCATCTGGTTTTCACAGTGCTGTGTATCTAACACAGGGTTTGAAGCATTCTAGGCAAATGGTCCACCAACTCAGATATATTCCAGCTTATGCTAAATATTTCTATAAATCTAAAACTTATAAAAGACTATATGGTAACTAAAATTCTCATAAAGCCTCTTTTTACAGGAGGCACCATCCAAGGAATATTTTTTATAGTTTTGGGCACCTTGGTCAGTCATCATTCATTAGTTTAGTACAGTACTAAAGTAAGTCTTTGTCTTTTTTCTCCTCTCTTCACTCTAACTTCATTTATGTCATTTAATTTCTTTCTGTCATTCCTAAAGCCTGAAGTATACATAACTTTTTAAAGGGCAGCATAATATATATTTCTGATGTATTGACATAAATTACATGAATAATATCCCATAATATATTTATCTACAACCTAGGTTATTGCTATTGAAATAGATTATTGTAAGTATTTTAAATTCCCTGGATGTGTTAGAATGTGTGAGTGGGTATGGGCACATGAAAGCATAAGCCATTAGGGATCAAAAGAGGCCAGAAGAAGTACAGAATCCCTTGGAACTGCAATTACAGGCAGTTCAAAGCCATCTGAAATGGAGGATGAAAACTGAGCACCTGAGTTCTCATCCTTAGCAAGAGCAGCATCTGATCTTAGCCACTAAGCTATCTCTCCAACTCTCAGATTTTGATAAGTTTGAATGTAAAAAAAATACTATAAAATTGCATTGCTTTTCAAAATGTAATGGATACATAAGATTTTTCAAGCTTTGCTACCTTTATAAAATTTTAGATTTTAACACTTCAAAATCAATGAGAGGCCCTATATAATCATAGTTTTTGTGCTCTATAAATGAAATTAGTTAGAGTATCTTGAAATAAATCTAATTAGTCAATGAAATACTTTAAAACACTGAAAAACTAAGTGGAAGAAACGAGAATATGGAAAGACTTTTCATGGTTATGAATGGGCAAATTGAATTTTATGGAAATGACTATAATGACTATGCTGCTGAATAAGTTCTACAGAGATGAATCAAAATTCTAAGGATATCTTTCATAGATATAAAGAAAACATACAAAAGTTCAGTTAGAATCAAATAAACTAACAATCAAGCAAACCAACAAACAATTAGGACTTCAAATAGCCAAAGTAATGCAAAGACTAAGACATTGATGGTAGCATTAGAATATCTCATTTTAAGTTACACTACTGAGTCCTAGGAACACAAAGATCATGGTACTGGCACAAATTAGTTGTATAGAACAAAGTAGCTCCCGATATAGATCCACCCAGTTCTGTCCACTAATTTTTGACAAGATTTCAAGAAGAGTAAAATTTGGGAGAAGATAGCCTCTTCAACATATTGGATTTCAAAACTAGATGTCTGCACACAGAAGGCTGACATTAGCTTCAAATGTTCATCCTACACAGAAAAAAATCATGCTGACATAGCTGAGAAAGAATCACAGTGTACTTTGGATTTTCATGTCCATGATCACTAAGGATGCTGAGCCTTTTGAAAAACATTATTTGACCACCTATAATACTTTGTATTTTGGTGTCTTCTAATTTCCCTTGCAGATTTATTGATTGGATTGTTTAGGAATATTTATGCTTAATTTTTTAAATGTAGATATTAGTCTCTTGTCAGATGGATAGCTGGTAAGGTCTTCCTACTCAATTGTTTCACTTGTTCATCTAAAGCTTGTTAATTTCACATAATCCCTCATGTCAGTTCTTGGGGTTATTCTATGAGCTATTGACACCCATTTCAGGAAGTCTTGCCTAGGCTGTATCATGAAGTACTTTCCATTTGGTTTCTGTAACAGATCAGAGTCCTATCCAATGGGTATCATTTTAAAAGGCAACAACAAATCAGGGAAGAATATACAGAGAAAAAAACCCTACAAATACTGCTACTAGGCCTGTCAACTAAAATATCAACTATGGAAATGAGTGTAGAGGGTCTCAAAAAGCTCAAAATATGGCTATTTTGTTACTCAGTAATACTACTCATAAAAGACACCTAGAGATATCTAAGTTAGCACCCTACGGAGATACTGAACTGTGTCTGCTGTGAAACTATTCAAGTAGCTAAGTTAAAAAATGAGTTTAGGTGTCCTCCAGCAGGTAAGTGGATAAGAGGTGTGTGTGTGTGTGTGTGTGTGTGTGTGTGTGTGTGTGTGTGTGTGTGCAATGTTAGACCCTAGATGTAACACCATTCTGTGGTGTTAAAATTCAATTTGACATTTGATGTCAAGATGGCTTTGTAGGTTTATGATTTAAGGTAATGGCAGGTAAAATAGAAAATATGTAAACCTAACATACAACAGACTCAACAAAGAAAATCATCTTCAGAAATAAACATAAAACCCCAATATCAGCTTAAATACAGGTCAAAATCAGAAGCCTCTCATGATGACCAGGAAGTATATTCAACAACAGAGAATAAAAATATTCTGTAGACAACTCCTTGGACAGAAGAGTATAGGCAAGAAACTCTTACTAATTCCCTCCCTCTCCTTACCCCCCCAAAAAAAAGCTGAAGAATTTATCTCTCCCAGTCATCAGGGAAACACAAATCAAAGCAACTCTGTGATTCCATCTTACACCTGTCAGAATGGATAAGATGAAAAACTCAGGCGACAGCACATGCAGGGAAGGATCTGAAGAAAGGGGACCACTCATCCCTTGCTGGTGTTAATGCAAACTTGTACAAACCACTTTGGAAATCAATCTGCTAATATCTCAGAAATTTGGAAATAGTTCTACCTCAAGACCCAGCTATACCACTCCTGGGCATATACCCAAAAGATGCTATACCAAACCACAAGGATATCAGTTCAACTAAGTTTATAACAGCTTTATTCATAATAACCAGAAACTGGAAATAGCCCAGATGTCCTTCAACTGAAGAATGGATACAGAAACTGTGTTACATTTACACAATGGAATACTACACAGCTATTAGAAACAAGGAAATCATGCAATTTGTAACCAAATGGATGGAAGTAGAAAAGCTCATTCTAAATACAGAGATAGATAGGTGGTCTTCAAAAACCTCAAGGATTTGTAGAATATAACATTCAAAGATGTTTTCTTAACTTAAGATTTTTTGACATTGAGACATGTCACTCCTGACAGCACCCCCCCACCCCCCTCATTCTACTTCAGGTAGATAATGAGCGTCGAAGAATCTCCATTTGGAGATGGCTGCACTAGTGGCAAGCTTGTCACTGGACAAGAGAAAGCCCTTGCTTCAATTATAGATAGAATACTGTCCAAAAAGGACAAAACCTGGAAGCAGGTAACTCGACAACCTATCTCTGCCAAGAAAGGGTAGGCAAGTCCTTCATAATTCCTGCTTTACAGTTAATGTCTGTCAGAGATACTGGGCCAAAAGACTGAAGATAGATGCTCCAATGTATTGAGAGAAATTGTGGACTGTCCAAGCAGTCAGCTGTCTTTCATTTCTTTGTTTTGGAAGCTGCTGGCTCTGCACTTCCTGTTTATTCAGATACATTTTTCCTTCCCAGGTTTCTGATGTGGTTGAAGACTAGATAGTTACAGTCTCACAGTTAAATTTTAAGTTGTTTAGGAATTAAAAGGATGTTCTAGGTCTAAGAAGATGTTTTTAAGTTGATAATGCAAAAGTTAGGATGGAAACTGAGTTAGGTATAGAACTTTAATCTCATAGAGATAGATAATAGAATATTATTTTCAGATGCCAAATACGTATGGACTGGACATTGGGAATGTATGCTATACCTTATAATTTTCATAATTGTGGCCTAATTATTCTTATTGTTTGTATTGTATTTATTGTTATAAGAAAAAGAGCCTTTTATTGGACTAAAAAGGGGGACTTTGGAGGGGGAGAAGATATACCTTAAATTTTAAAAAAAGCAGATAGGAGGGTGAGGGGGGAGAGGTAAGAGGGTGGGACTGGGAGGAGATAAGAGGGGGGACTGTGATTAAAATATAACTTGAAATAAAGAAATGTTGGAAAAATATATACATATATATTCACATATAAATAAGTAAATAAAAGAAAAGTTCATCCTGAGTGAGCTAAGCCAGACTGAGAAAGATTCACATGGTATGTATCACTTATAAGTGGTTACTAGCCATATAGTACAGAATAACCATCCTACAGCCCACAGACCCAAAGAAGATAGGAACCTAACATAACTATCCTCTGAGAGACCCCCACCCAGCAGCAGAATGAAATAGATGCTGAGACAAATAGGCAAACATTAGGTAGAGTTCTGGGTGTCTTGTAGAAGGGGGGAGGAAGAATAGAGGGATCCAGAGGTGTAATAGAATATTATTATTTATAAACACTTATATTAATTAATATTTAACAAACACCTATAAAATACCAAACCCTATAATATAAAATCTATAATCTTACTAAAAATACCTTAATACCTAAAAACACTCTAATACCTATCTAACACTTAACCCTATTTTAACTTTCTTAATAGGATATTAATATTCTTAGTGTAGGTCTGTGAAGGATGGCTTACTTATGGCAGTCCCAGAAGTCAGTCCCTTTCAAAGATTAGTGTTCATTGGACCTTACTTTGCCAGTTCAAAAGGTCAGTCTATTTCCACCACCAAATGGTGGCCAGATTATAAAAATCGGTCTGTTCCAACTGTCAACTGAGGGCAGCTTTTTCAATCAGCTAAGACTTGCCTCCATCGTCTCGTTGGCCCAGGCAAATCTCAAAAGTCGAAAGCCTCTCCAAGCTGCTTCTGAACTCTGCTTGCCTCATTCACTTTTCTGGCACTTTGGGGCCTCAAGACAGATGCCTTCAAGGAACTCTCAGCAGTTTTTATGCCAGAACTTTGCCTTGGAATATAAAATTCTAAATTCTGTTAATGGCATACCTTGCTATGCTCTTCTTCAGTGTGACTTATCATTTGTTAAGGGCAGGAGAAAGAGAGAGACCGAGTGGAATTCTTCAGCTTATAGATCATATTATCTCATGATACTTGACAGTCTTGGGGGTCCACAAGATTTCTCTTGATGTCCAACAGTCTCTTTGTTCCTCACAATAACTGATGTCATCTGCATGTCTTGTGCAGTTTCTTAGCCATGCTCCTTCATCAGGGAATATTGTCCGGCCACAACCCGGCTTTGTCTGTTCCAGCAGGCAAAAGGATGCCAAACTTCTCACCATGTGCTGCCAGATGCCAACCAATACAGCCCACCAATTTCACCAAAGAGACCCAACTTCCACCACACAGAGGCAACAAAAACTTCACATGAAGACCAACAGAACCAACCAAGCTAGGCCCCTGGAGGTTTACCGAGTCTGAAGCACCAACCAAAAAGCATATATACACTGGATGTAGGTCCCCTGAACATATGCAGCTGCTAGGCAACTTGGTCTTCATGCAGATCCCTTAGCAAGTTGGGAGGAGGGGGGCTGTCTCTGAATGAACTCTGTTGCCTGTTCATTGAACACTTTACCCTAGCTGGGCTTCCTGGTCTGGCCTCGGTGAAAGAGGATGCTCTTAGCCCTGATGTGACTAGATGAACCAGGGTGAGTTGATATAGTGAGGAGGGTGGTCCCCTCATCTGAGGAGAAATAGAGGAGGAAGAGAGTTGGATGATGGGAGTGGGTGGGGAGGAGGGAGGGGGCTAAAATAAAAATGTAAGTTGAATAAATTAATTAATTAATGAAAAATAATTTATCTTTCAGGTCTGTCTACATGTCTTGCTCAGACCAAACTATATACCTAGGTAGGGGACGCAGCATGGATAATCCTTTTCAATAAGCTTTCGGGTTTTATTGAAGGTTAAAACTTCAGGGTTGAGATTTTGAGAACCAGCGTAACCTAGTCCCTGTGAGGTGTCTGGTGTGTTCAAGGAAAGCCACAGAGAAAGTTGTGGCAGGTATTTATAGCATCTTTCTTTTCATGGCTGACTAGTATTTAAATTGTCAATAGTTAGGAAATAAGAAAATGTTTTTATATGGAAGCCTGAATAAATCAGACTTCCTGATCCAAGAGACTGATCTTTTAAATTCACATAAGCAGATATTCACACTTGGAATCTGAATCTGAAATAAATGACACAAAATCACAGGAACACTAGAACCACTAACATTCAATGTCAGGCAGCAGAACACATCTGGCAATTTATATATCTTCCCTAGGTTGGTTACTGACCTAAAATCTTTAATTTGGTAAAATCTTTAATTTGGTATAACCTGTATAGCATAGAATTCACCCTCTGAAGTATACAATGTATCAAGTTGTGGAGTGTGTGGAGTTTACAACTATGACTGTGATTTCACTGAGAACATGTGTGTCAGGCCATGACAGACTTACA
This sequence comes from Lophiomys imhausi, assembly GCA_907164525.1. Lineage (NCBI taxonomy): Eukaryota > Metazoa > Chordata > Mammalia > Rodentia > Muridae > Lophiomys > Lophiomys imhausi. The sequence goes on along the minus strand of CAJQZJ010032367.1, from coordinate 607,956 downwards.
CTCTCAAATTCTTGCAAGCAATTGCAAATTTTCTTTCTATATTTCCAAATGCCCTTTTTGTCATTCACATGCATAGACGCGTGCAGCATTTGATCTTTTTTGAACAATTCTTTTGATATGTGATTTTTCCAAGGTTCCTCCATGACTAGCACACATCAATGAATCCTTTACTTTGGAGTAGTTGCATGGATACACCATGCTCTGTTTTCTGTTTATGATTTAATGAATTTTTGGGTTGTTTCACCATTTTGGTTACTATATATAATGCTGCATTTAACACCATGATGTGGTCACAGATTTTCATTTTTTCTTAGATATTTGGTATTAAACTTTCTAGGTAGATAGTAGCTCCAGAAAGTATGTGTCTTTTCATCCTTTATGCTAGCCATATATTTTCTCTCCAGCTTCACTAAACTATATTATACAAAATTACATATTTTATGGCACACATGTTTATATATGCAACATCATGTCTCTTTGATTTTAGAGATTCCTCTTTTGTGAATTCTAGGTTTAGTTCTGTACCCTGTGTTTTGATTGGATTATTTGTTTTATTGGTGTTTAATTTGTTTATATTAATTTCTTCTTGAGTTCTTAAATATTTTGGTAATTAGCCCTCTGTTAGATGTAAAGTTATAGATCTTTTCCCAGTGTGTAGGCTTCTATTTTGTTCTACTGACAGTGTCTATTGCTTTACAGAAGCTTTTCGGTGTCATGAGGTTCCATTTATTGATTGTTTGCCTTCAGTCTTGAGCTATTGGTGTTCTGTTCAGGAAGTTGTCACCTGTGCTAATGAGTTCGAGGATTTCTCTACTTTCTCTTCTAGTAGATTTAGTGTGTCCACTTTTATGGTGAGGACTTACTATGAGCCACCTGCACTTAAGTTTTATGCAGGGGGATAGATATGGGTCTACTTGCATATCAAGTTAAACCACCACCATTTCTTGAAGATGGTTTTCTTTTTCCATTGTAGAGTTTTGGCTTTTTTGTCAAAAATTAAGTAACAATAGGTGTGTAGGTTTATTTCTGGGTCTTTGATTCAACTCTGTCAATTAATTGCTCTGTTTCTATGCTAGTATCATGCTGTTATTATTACTATTCCTCTGTAGTACAGCTTGAAATCTGGGATGGTGATACCTCCAGATTTCATTTCATTGTACAGAATTGATTTAGCTATTCTGGTTTTTTGTTGTTGTTGTTGTTTTTCCATATGAAATTGAGAATTGTTCTTTCAAGGTATGTAAAGAGTTGTGTTGGTATTTTGATAGGAATTGCATTGAATCTGTATATTGCTTTTGGTAAGATGACCATGTTTATTATGTTGATTCTACCTATCCATGAACATGGGAGATCTTTCCATTTTCTGATATCTTCTTCAATTTCTTTCTTCAGGGACTTGACGTTTTGTCATGCAAGTCTTTCACTTGCTTGGTTAGAGATATTTCCAGGTATTTCATATTATTTGGGGCTATTGTGAAGGGTGTTGTTTCCTTAATTTCTTTCTCAGCCCATTTATCTTCTGTGTAAATAATGGTTACTGATCTTTTACAATTAATTTTGTATCTAGCCACCATGTTGAAGGAGTTTATGAGATGCAGGAATTCTCTAGTGGAATTTTGGGGGTCACTTATGCATACTATCATATCACCTGTGAATAGGGATACTTTGAATTCTTCCTTTCCAATTTGTTTCCCCTTGATCTCCTTTAGTTGTCTTATTTCTTTAGCTAGAACTTCAAGTACTATGTTGAAAAGATATGGGGAGAGTGGGCATCCTTGTCTTGTCCCTGATTTTAGTGGAAAAACTTGAAGTTTCTCTCCATTTAATTTAATGTTAGCTACTGGCTTGCAGTATATTACCTTTGTTATGTTTACTGTGCTTGTATGCCAGCTCTCTCAAAGACTGTTAACATGAAGCAATGTTGGATTTTGCCAAATGCTTTTTCAGCATCCAAAAACATATGGGATGGTAATATGTTTTTTCTTTCACTTTGTTTATGTAATGGATTACGCTGATGAATTTTTGTATGCTGAACCACTTCTGCATCTTGAGATGAAGCTTACTTGACCATGGTGTATGATGCTTTTGATGTGTTCATGGATTCAATTTGCAAGTATTTTTTGAGTATTTTTGCATTCATGTTCATAAGAGAATTGGACTGAAATTCTATTTTTTGTTGGGTCTTTGGTTTAGGAATCAGGGTGACTGTGGCATCATAGAATGAGTTTGGCATGGTTCCTCCTGTTTCTATTTTGTGAAAGAATTTGAAGAGTATTGGTATTAGCTTTTCTTTGAAGGTCTGGTAGAAGACTGTGCTAAAACCATCTGGCCCTGGGATTTTTTTGGTTGTAAGACTTTTAATGATTGCTTCTATATCCTTAGTGATGATAGGACTGTTTAATTTGTTTGCCTGTTTTGATTCAGCCTTGGTCACTAGAATCTGCCAAGAAAATTGTCCTTTTCACTTATCTTTTCCAATTTTGTTAAATATAGGTTTTTGAAGTAAGATCTAATGGTTCTTTGGATTTCCTCATTGTCTGTAGCTATTTCCCCCTTTTCATTCCTGATTTCGTTGATTTGGATATTTTCCCTCTGCCTTTGGTTAGTTTGGCTAAGGGTTTGACTATTTTGTTGATTTTCTCAGAGAACCAGTTCTTGGTTTCATTGATTCTTTTTATTGTTCTCTTTGATTATAATATATTGATTTAAGGTCTGAGTTTGATTTTTTTCCTGCCATCTACTCTTCTTGGGTGTGTTGAGTTCTTTCTGTTTTATTTCTTTCAGGTGTGCTTTTAGGTCACTTAAATGTGGGCTCTCCAATTTCTTTTTGAAGATGCTTAGTGCTATGAAATTTCCTCTTAGCATTGCTTTCATTGAATTTGAGTATGTTGTGACTTCATTTTCATCGACTTGTAAGATGACTTAAATTTCTTTTTTAAAATTTCTTCCCTGACTCAGAGATCATTGAGCATTAGAAAGTTGTTCAGTTTCCATGAGTTTGCAGACTTTCTGTTATTGTTGAAGTCTAGCTTTATTCCATGATGGTCTGATAAATTACCAGGTGTGATTTCCATTTTCTTATATCTGTTAGGCTAGCTGTGTGACCATTTCTGGAGATTTCATGAGGTGCTGAGAAGAAGGTGTATTTTTGAGTGAAATGTTCTGTAGATATCAAGATATTAAGTCCATTTGATTTATGGCATCTTTTAGTTTCATTATTTTTTTTCTTTTTTTTTAAATTTTTTTTTAATAATTTATTTTTTATTTCTTCAAGTTACATCTCAATCACAATCCCCTCCCTACTCCCCCCTCCAGTCCCACCCTTCCACCTTCCTCCCCCTCAGCCCCACCATCCTCTTCCCTTCTTTTTTTTTTTTTTTTTTTTTAGTTTAAGGTATTTATTTTTCCCCCCAACAGCTCTCCCTTCCAGTCCAAATAATGGTTCTTTTTCTTATAACTATAAATACAATACAAAACAACAGAAATAAATAGGCCACAATTATAACAGTTATATGGCTTAGCATACATTCCCAATGTCCAGTCCATTTGTATTTGGCACCTGACTTTAACATTCTACTATCTAACCATCTCCATGAGTTTAAAGTTCTATATCTAACTCAGCTTTCATACTAACTTGCCTCATAATTTTAAAAATGTCTTCTTAGATCCAGAACACCCTCTTGATTCCTAAACAACTCAAAATTTAACTATGACACTCTAGGTATCTATTCTTCAACCACCTCAGAGACCTAAGAGGGATAAATATATCTGATTATATAGGAAGTGCAGGGCCTGCAGCTTCCAAAACTAAAAAATGACATACCAGTGGCTGCCTGGACAGTTCCCATTTTCTCTCCATACATTACAGCATCAATCTTCAGCCATTTGGCCCCATTTCTCTGACAGACTTTGGTTGTAGAGCAGGAATTATGAAGGACTTACCTACCCTGTCTTGGCAGAGCTAGGCTGTCGACTTATCTGCTTCCAAGTTTTGTCCTTTTTGGACAGAAGTCTGTCTGCAGTTGAAGCAAGGGGTTTTTCTTGCCAAGAGAACAGCTTACCACCATACTGATAAAAAATTAATATTATATTTGGCTAAATTGGTATTGATCATTGTACATTAATGCAAAATTAAGATTGTATAGGGCTACATCAGTATTGATCTTTGTATATTGATACAAAATTAAGATTATATTTGGCCACAATGGTATTGACCCTTGTATATTAATGTAAAATTAAGATTGTATTGGTCTACATCGGTATTGATCTATGTATATTGATACAAAACTAAGATTATATTTGGTCACATTGGTATTGATCTTTGTATATTGATACAAAATTAAGGGTAACGCTTCTTAAAGGTATTGTTCGTAGTAATACTTAAAAATGAAATGTCAAGTTTTGACCTCTCGCTACCAACCGACATAAACTGTTTAGGATAATTAAGAAACGGAAACTAATAGTCATGAAAACGTGTCATTTTATTAGTTACTATGACAGTCTATCACAGTTATTTTCTAAGCTACTCAGAAATAAAGTTGCTAAGAGACAAGCAATATTTGCTTATCTAAATATAAAAGATAGATAGGGCATCTTCAAAAACCTCAAGAGATCTGCAGAATATGGCATTCAAAGATGTTTTCTTAACTTAAGATGCTCATCTTCTACTTGGTGTAGAATAGGGGGTGTTGTCAGGAGCTGTCATGTCTCGATATCAAAAAAATCTTAATTTAAGAAAACATCTTTGAATGCCATATTCTCCAGATCTCTTGAGGTTTTTGAAGATGCCCTATCTATGTCTTATTTTAGATAAGCAAATGTTGCTTGTCTCTTAGTAACTTGATTTCTGATTAGCTTAGAAAACAACTGTGATAGACTGTCCTAGTACCTAAAAAAAATGACAAGCTTGCATGACTATTAGTTTGCATTTCTTAATTATCCTAAACAGTTTATGACAGTTGGTAGCAAAAGGCCGAAACTTCACAATTCCATTTTTAAGCATTACTAGGTACAATACCTTTAAAACGTGTTACCCTTAATTTTGTATCAATATACAAAGATCAATACCAATGTGGCCAAATATAATCTTAATTTTGTATCAATATACCAAGAACAATATCTATGTAGCCCAATACAATCTTAATTTTGCATTAATATACAAAGCTCAATACCAACTTAGCCAAATATAATATTACTTTTGTATCAATATACAAAGGTAGAAGGACATGTTCAATAATCTGTTCTTTTTTCTTGATCTTTCCTATATTATGTCTATGTCCCATTTTTTTCTCAAGTCTGTTCACTCCTACATAGGAGAGAAAGAAGGATACAGAAAAGAAACGGAGAGAAGTCCCTGGGTCTAACCTTCAACACCCTTTTAACAAGATCATTTAACAGCTTGTAGTCTCTTCTCCTAAATAAAAAGATTTTCTATTATCCATCAAATAACCAAAGGGAGGGAAAACACCCTCCCCACCTTCTAGGGATGGGAAGTAGCTCTCTTAAAATGACTTCCTGCTGATTTGGGACGTAGTAAACCTGTTTGGGGCCCAAATAAGAATGGAAAAATGGTAAAAAATGTTAATAGACTCATTTGATGTTCATTCCTTTTGTGCTCAGCTATTTAAATGTCCTAAGAAGTTGGCAGACAAAAGCTGAACTTTAAGGCTTTACTGGAGTTTAGGATGGAGCAGTCTGTGGAGCTGAACAATCTTAGCGATTTTTAGTTGTTGTGGTCATAGACTTTTGAGGAAACAGCTATTGAGAAAATCTGCAAGGCTGGATCCTCTGGGCTACTTGTCTTCTTTGGTATTTGATCTATTTTCTTCTGAGGTTTCCATTGTCTAGTTGTACCTGGATTCCTTGGATGGATGCTTTAAATCTCCTGGAAAGATGAAAACAGAGCCCTGCTCTAATCCTAACTCTGGGATGCTACCTTTTTTTGCGTGGGGGGGGGGTGTCAGGTAATATTTTTCCTGGAGCAAATTTGTATTTTTGACAATATATAAAGTATTATATATCAATTCAGATTAAAGAAGAAACTATTTTGATATTTTGGAGCTAAACAAACCTTTAGTGTATGTATTTTGAGATCTGAAAGGACAATTTGTTTGAATTTCAGCATGCCTTTTGTAAGTAGCTTTTAAATTTAAATCCTTCCAAATCTTATGTGCCTTTCTCTGTATTCTAAGTATTGGGATCAAAGACATGTGGTTCCCTGATGGGATTAAAGATGTGCTCCACAACCCCTGGATTGAAGTTTTTCTCTATTTAGAGCTTTTTTGTGTCAGTCTGACCTTGAGCTCTGAGATCTCCCTGTTTCTGTCTCTACTGTGTTGGGATTAAGAGTGTATTCTTCTCAAATGATGGGACTAAGGGTGTATACCATCACCACCCTGTTCCTTGTAACTCTAGAATTTATAAGACAACTAACTTTATAGTGATCCTCCTTTCTCTGCTGGAGTTAAAGGCGTGGGCTAACACCAGGCATTTCATGTATTTTACCTTAGCTCCAAGTTTTTTTCAACTGTTGGAGGTTCAGAAAACCAGGTTGAACAGCAGTAACCTTTAATTTATTTACAGTATTTTAAACCTGTTACCTGCTTTTTAATGCCAAACCATGAAAATATCCTATACATCTACAAATAAACAAACAAAAAACTTTTAAGCTGCTATCAAGTTTGTTTAATCTATGTGGCCACCTGCAGTCTAACATTCTAATCTGAAATTAAGGCCACTTTCCTTTCATGCCAGGAAGGCAAGTATACCTTTGGTAAATTGTAGTTTGAAAATTTTATATTGTATTTTTATTATATTTTTAAGCTTATTAACACTTTTCTTAAAAAAGTATTATTTACTTCTAGATCATAGTTTCCTCCCTCCTCTCCTCCTGGCCCCTCCCTTCCTCCCTCCTTCTATCCCTCCCTCCCTCCCTCCCTCCCTCTCTCCTTCCCTCCTTGTTCCTCTACTTGGCACTCTCCTTCTCCTCAGATGAGGTGGGCCCTCACATATCATACTCCCTCAGATCTTGCATCATGTGAGGGCCAAGAGCTTCCACTTGTACTAGAGCTTGATAAGGCACACCCTCTAGGGTGTGATGTTCCACTAACCTGCAGCAGATTCCATGACTCACTGATCCAACCATAACTCTTATATATTTGGTTGTGAGCCTAGCCTTTAACGGCTGAGCCATCTCTCCAGCCCCCAACCATAACTCTTAAGTGAAGGTTTTGAATTAAGATTTCTGTTCAGTTACCTTCTAGTGCACTTAAACTATATTTATTATCTCATATACACCTCACTTAAAACTTAGAGAGAGATCCAACTCACTAAAGCTGTACTAACTCAGAACTCCCAAAGCAAAGTGTTTTCCTGGTTCAGTTCTGGTCCCTACACCAGGAAATTGTAAACAAAACTGAGATGGAAGTCTCCAAAATGACAAGGAAGAAAAGCAAAAGTCATGGAATCATGTGCTAAAGAAGATCCATTCTAACAAGAAGACATGCAAAGGATTTTAATTTATATTTTACTGGTTTTCTATAAAAATATATAACTCTAACTTTTAGGAAAACAGAAGTTTCAGTCCATAATCCTTGGCTCTGTTGATTCCAAGTCCATGACGCAGAAGTACAATATGCCACAGGAGCATGTGAAGGGAAACCTGTTATCTAATTCATGGGCCAAGGAAAAGAACCAGTAAGGAAGCAAGAGGAACTTTTGAAGGTATGAACCACGCACCTAATTCCTCTAAGATGGACCAAATTTCTGCAGATTCAAGAAACTCACAAGGTTGTGGAGAACATTGAATGATCCAACCAAATTGACTATAATTTAAGTTTCTTTTCTGTAATAAAACTATCAAAGACCAATGCTAGAATTATATTAAAATACTAATAAAATATTCTCTTTTTTCTAACTATGAATCTCAGAGTGTCCTTAAAATTATCAATTAGAATAACATATGGCCACAAAAAAAGCATGAAAGACACAGTAATGATCAGCTGTTTTAGTGAGTAAATTAATCTATCACTTTAGACAGATATTTAAGCAATTCTGAAGGATGCAAACATGTTTTGTTTTAAAATGTAATTGAATTATTTTTTCTTCTTTTTAAAATTTTCTTTCTTTCTTTCTTTCTTTCTTTCTTTCTTTCTTTCTTTCTTT
>CAJQZJ010032367.1:578484-599783 GCA_907164525.1 Lophiomys imhausi | reverse complement strand
TTTCTTTCTTTCTTTCTTTCTTTCTTTCTTTCTTTCTTTCTTTCTTTCTCTCTCTCTCTCTCTCTTTCTTTCTTTCTTTCTTTCTTTCTTTCTTTCTTTCTTTCTTTATTACTTCAGGTTGCATCTCCATCACAGTGTCCTCTTTCCACCCCTCCAAGTCCTGCCCTCCCACCCTCTACCCCCTATCCCTTCCATCCCACTCCTCTGGAGTGGAGTGTCCCTACATAACAGTCCCCCACCCCAGTTCAGCAGTCATATGATGGCCAAGAGCCTCCTCATACACTGGGGGCTTATTGTTCTAAAATAGACTATTAAAGGATTTATTGTTAAAGTATATTATAATTTAGCAAATGTAACTTTTTGAATGTTTCAGTTTTAATGAATAAGTTTTAAGAATGTTATCAGCTCTTGAAGTCATCTAATTAATTGAAAGGCACTCACTTGTATCATCATCTCAGAGTTCAGCCCTGAATCTGTCAAGTCTCTCTAGTAAAATTCAGTATCTGTAAATGGACTTTAAGACTGGACAGTGTATCTGGCATATATCTTCCTCTTGTAAAATCCAACATGTTGTTACCTACTCATCTGAAGGGATTATATGATGTAACCACTTATGCAACAGCCAATGAAGCCCACACCATTATTTAAAAATTCTATATATTCATTGAAAAATAAGGAAATGTCGTCAAAGATATATACACATCTAAGGAAAACTAACAGAATAAAATAAATGACAATTGATTAGGACAGCAAGAAAATATAAGCTTATGTATCCAAAGGGGAAAATGGTATCTGTATACACATACACAAACAAATATACATACACACACATACAATTTATAAGCATATTTATAGACATCCTCACATACATATATACTTAAAACTATTTGAAAATATTTCTAAAGAGCTGAATGATTAAATGGTAAATAAGAAGAAATAAGAACTAGTCAGAGAGGTAAAGATTTTAGAAATATATTATAATACATATGTAATATATGCCATATATATAAATTATATATGATCAATTAACATTTTATGAAGCAAAAAGATTTGACATTTTCCACAGAAGGTGACCAGATCAGAAAAAGAGGAAAGCATAGTTAATAGATAAAAGAAGAGGCTGCATTAAAGAAATTAGAGTTTAAAGTTTGATAACAAGAAAAAAGTAAATTGGAAAATTTTCAGGAAATGTATTCCTGAAAATGGAAGGAAACACAAGATTTCTAATAATGGTCCTGAATTCGCATTCTCAACTACACATATTAACCCACAGAAATGCTTATAGTACATTTTAGGGTTATTAAATATAAAGGGTATTGCTAGTCCCTCAAAAGAAAACAGATTATTTTAGTTTAAAAGGTATAAAGCAGACACAAAAGCCTAGGCCTGTTTTGGAATTAAATGTAGAAAAAGGAGTAAACTCCTAGGTGTTTGGCCCTTAAAGCTCACCTGGACTGATGAATCCCTCAGGAGCTTGGGGAGGAAAGTGGCGGCTGTAAATACAAAATTGGTAGGTCATTGGACTTTCTCTATCCATGCAAAGACTCTCAGTATAAGCATGATTGTGCTCTGCATCTGGGATCTATAAACATAGTTTGGCAGGAAAGATGAGGACAATCAGGAAGTATGCCAACATAATGACTGGTTCCATGAGTCCAGAGGATGCCCCCATTGTCACATGCAAAAGGAGACACAAATATATATTCTTTAATGTTCTGAGGATTGGGCAGGTTAAAGAAAACACAGAGAGACAAAAGAGAGAAAAATAGAAATACAAATAAACTGAAATTACACTTCAAACTGTGTCAGGAAGATGAACATTATAAAGTCCTTGAAACAAAACAAAACATTATGAACCAAAATCCATGCCTGTATAACTGGAAACACCATAGCTTTGAACAATAGCATTGAGTTAAGTTTTTTATGTTCACTTTTATAAGTGTGCAGCACATTTCTGCATATTAGTTGTATGTGTGTATATTCATGCCAGAGTGCATATGTGAAATTCAGAGAGCAACCTCAGGAACCAGTCCTTGATGTCCACTTTGTCTGAGACAGGGTGTTATTGTTTTGGTTTTTAGTTTCGTATTGTTTTTGTATTTGCAGATGCCAGGCTGGCTGACTCTCAAGCTGCTGAGTGTCTTCTGTTTCTTCCTCCCATCTAACCACAGAAGTACTGTGACTTAGACCAACATCACTGTTCAGTCTAACATGGGTTCTAGGGATTCAAACTCCTGTCCTCGTGCTTGCACAGTAAGTGCTTCATATACTGAGTGAGCTGTGTAGCCGACCATTTAATTAAATACATATATAATATTATTTATATATGCTAAATATTGTTCTGCCTGGTTGTGGAGACCCCAAGGTCCACCCTGGAGCCAACTCTGATGTAAATACACTAGGGTTGTTTATTCAAGCATAGAGCTTGGACTCTCAATACTCACTGACATATCAGTTTGAGTTGAGAGCCCCAAACTCCAAAAATATAGGGTATATATAGGGGCTTAGATGAAAAAACAGGTTTTTTTTATCATACATTTGGATTGGATGACATTTGGGTAACTAGTCATGTCCATTTCTGATTGGCTCATTATTACTGACTAACCAGTTGTGGTCATTTGTTTAGACTTTTTGGGTGCTTTCTCAGAGTGAGCTGTCTGGTGATGATGAGGGAACACCCTTGGAAGGCAAGGTCAGGTACATTTTGTTGTTGTTCTGGAACTGCAGGTCAGCTCTGAATCAAACTTAATACAAAATGGATTTTTTTTTTGAAGATGTATTCAGTCTCCACAATATATACCATTATATATTTATATACTATATATTTAATTATATATGTATATATGTAATTATTTTACTTATCAAATATTTATCTTTCTTTACAATGAATGTTTCAAAATCTTTTTTGTATTTTTTAAATGAACAATATGTTATTGTATCATAGAGGAATTTTAATCCAGCAACATAGCTGTTCTTGCAAGGGATCACATCTAAAGACCCTCTAGGTTTTTGATCTGGCTGAAATGCAGATACACCCTGGATAACAGTATGATCTGGCTGGAATACAGACAGGCCTCTAATACACACCTTTTATCTCAATCAACAACATTTAATTGAGGAGCAAACAAAGCGACAAATCTGAGAAAGATTTGACAGAATGAGTCAAAGATAGGATATGCCCAAGTCTCACAAAAACAGACAGGAAATTGAGGCTACTTAAGAGCAGTGCAGGGAAAGAGCAGGAGAGTTCATGGAGACTGTACATCAGAGGTCAGGAGTACAGTACAGTTCAGTGCAGTTTGGTGCAGTTCAGTTGAGTGCAGTTGAGTCTGTGCAGTTCAATTCATGGAGTTCAGAGACAGTTTTTCCAAGCAAAGCAATTCAGTCAGAAGCTGAGAAAAACCAATTTGAATTAATCCGTTTGGAGAGGAGTTTTGAGCCAGAACAGCTGAATTGAACCAGTCAGCCAGAGTTCAGAAAGAAATATAAAGTGTGAGTTTATTCAGTAGTAAGTCTCAGAGGCTGAAAACACTCTAGGCCTAGGTTCACAGATGGTGGCTGGAAGTTGAAGCCTTCAAGAACTGGGCTTGCAGAAGATTAGATTACAGAGAGGCTAGAAGCTTCCAGGCCTAGGCCCATGGATAGGGCCTAGCCATGTATTTATAAAGTGTGGGTGCTCTGATCTCATCCCCTCTTCTGAACTGTAATGTTGTAAAAGCAACATTTACATATAATAGCTAGATAATAACAAAATATCAAGTAAAATATCTTGAAGTATTTCTTCCTATTTTTATCTGGTAGTTCTATGATTTCAGGTTTGAAACGTATGCCTTTGATCCATTTTGAGTGACTTTTGTAGCTAATAAATTACAGGATATATCAGTGGTTGAACCCTTGGCAAGAAGCAACTTAATGGAGGAAGGGTTTAATATGGCTTATAGGTCAAGAAGGGATCCAGTTCCTCATAGAGCAGAAGGAGGGTCCAGAAGCCATGGGCAGCTGGTCACACTGCATTTGAGACTAGACAGGAAGTGAAGTTGAATATATAGCCTTAAGGTTCAAGCCTCATGACATACCTCCTTCCTGGCTCACCTCCTAAAGATATTAAAACTTCCGAAACAGTGCCACTATTTAGGGATCACATATTCAAACACATAAGCCTGTGGAGGACATTTTCATCTCAAGCCATAACACAGCTTTGAATTTTATTTTTCTACCTGTGCATATTCAACTTTTTCCAAGACCATTTTTTTTCAGAAGATTCCCGTGTTCTTTTCCAATATTTATTCTTCTCACTGTTATCAAAATCAAGTAGCTATACTTGCACGGATTTGTTTTTATGTTTCCTGTTCTGTCCTGTTGGTCCATGTGGCTTCTTTCAAAATGAAAAGTTCATGCTATTTGGAGTAATATATCTCTATAATAGATTATGAAGTCGAGGAGTTAAATGCCTCCAGATTTCTAAATTTTGTTCAACATGGATGTGACTATTTGAGATTATTGTGGTTGTATAAAAAGTTAGACTTAACTTTTGGACACTAGTGAAAATGATGTATGTTTATTTTCATAGGGAGTTTATTGAATTGATAATGTGCTCTAGGTAATGCAGAGATATTAACAGTATTGATTCTTCCAAGTCATCAAAGGGAGATATTCCACAATTTTATGTCCTCTTCAATTTTCTTTTAATCATTGTTTTAAAATTTTCACTGTAGAAATATTTCACCTCTGTATTAGCCACTTTTGCCATTACTATAACAAGGTACCTGGAAGGATCAACTTAAGGAAGGGGCAGGGTATATGTACTGTCTCCTACTTTGAAGAGATACTTTCCTTCATAGCAAGGATGTTATAGGAGTTGGGTGGTCTGACTTTGGGATAGGAAGAGCCTACTGTGCAGTACAATTTCAAGCATGCAGTAGGAAGGCTATCCTAAGGTCCCACCCTATCTGAGGAGCTATTGAACAACTTCATAAAATCCATATTTCTGGTGCTCTCTAAATGTCTGCTAGGGATGATATGGTGTCTGGAAAATCTATAGACTTGTAGCCATATTCTCTAAAGTGGAGGCAGCTAGAGATCCCTTGCACCCTTTGCATTCCTCTGGTGTTCTGAAAAGCACTGGGAACTACCTGCTTTGTTCCATTCTTCTCAGGAGTGAGCTTATCAAATAGATGTCCCTAAATGGGAAATGACCTTAACTTTTTGGTATCTTAGTCTGATAACCTGTAATATAAATCTCTCATGTTTTCAATCTGTCTTTTCCTGATAGCTAGAAGACTGGATCTTCAATCTAGTTCCCTATGTAGTTATATGACTTTACTAAGAATTTTAATCCAGAAAAAAAATGTAATGACCTTTGATTCCCAAACTTGCATGCTCAGAAGGTCTTTTCTTTTCTTTTCTTTTTTTAAATTTATTTACTTTACAGCCTGATCTCAGCCACCATCCCAACTCTTCTCTCAGTCCCATTCTTACATCCCAAATCCCCTCTCTCTTTCTTCTCAGAGAAGGGGAGGCACTCCCATAGGTACCAAACGTCCCTAGTATACAAAGCCACAGTAGGACTAAGAACATCTCCCACAGCAGGCCAACTATAGGAAAGGGACCCAGAGGCAGGAAATAGTCAGAGATAGCCCCTGCTCTAATTGTTAGGGAACACACATGAAGAACAAGCTCACAACCGCTACATATGTGTAGGAACCTAGGTCCAGCTGATTCATACTCTTTGGTTGATGGTTCAGTCTCTGTGAGTCCCCATGGTCCCAGATTAGTTTACTGTATAGGTCTTCTTTTGCTGTTCCTGACCCCTCAGACTCCACAAGACTCCTCAGGCTCTGCCTATTCCTTAGCTATGGGTCTCTGTATTTGTTTCCCGTCAGATGCCGGTTGAAGCCTATCAGAAGAAAGTTATGTTAGGCTCCTGTCTGCAAACTCAGAGCTGAAATCAATAAATTAGAACAAAAGAGAACAATACAAAGAAACAACAAAACCAAGAACTGGTTCTTTGAGAAAATCAGAGATTGATTTCTCTTCTTGAGATTGCCTCAAACACTGTGCTGTGGTTGTGCTATGGGGAAGAAAAGAGAACTGACCTAGCAGCAGTATGCTCTACAGTCAGCATGCCCTTGTCTGTTAGGATCTTCTGAGTACCATGGTAACCTTTGTTTTAGGACCCTGTTCCTCTTATGATTTCCCACTGTGCCAAACCTTGGAAGTACTGCTGATCTCCTGCTATTTATTTCCATCATTGAGAGAAGAGAAAAACCACAGAGGCCTTTCTGCTCAAGTTCTCTATTTGTTTGTGATACACGTTGCTAAAGTATATGTGTCTAAAAAGATGTCATATTTTTAGTTTATCAAATGTGCCAGACGTTCAGCACTCTCATAATTCTGAGGTGTCAACTGTATATCTTTTTATCTCTGATTTTAGTTATTAGAACTTCTTTCTACTTTCCTCATTTTTTCTAACTACAGGGCTGCTATTTCATTTAAAATTATTTTGAAGAAGCATCTTTTTGTTTCAGTGCTTATTTAAATGCCATATCTAGTTTCCTTTTTATATATCTCTGTTCCAATTTTATTATGTTTTTCCTTCATACCAGGCTTAGATTAGTATTCTACTTTTTTGAGATAAAGCAATATGCCAATTTATTTGGGATCCTTCTGTATGCCCAATACAAGTATTGACTTTTATAAACTTCTTAGTACTATTTTTGCTGTGTGACATTGTTTCAGTATGCATTTCAGTATCTCCATTTTCATTGGTCCCAGGTGCTTTATTTAATATTTCCTTCTTGATTTTGATGCATATGAAACACTGGGGTGGACATACATATTTTTCTGAAAGCTTGTGAAACTCATGCCATTTATCATGTACATAAAAGGGGTAATTCAACCTGTCAGACTTATAGGTTAGATTGGGTCTATTTTCCAAAAAAAAAAAAATATATATATATATATATGGCCACTCATTTTTTTCTGAGGTTGATCATAGCACTAAATGTCCATTTTTTTTTCTGGAATCCACACTGGGCATGGCACTGTTTGAATACTATAGGACAATCTTAGCTCCTCCCAACCCTACCCCCACACAAAATGTCACTGGAAAGTACCAGAGAGTACCTGCAAAGATTCTGTGGAGCAAAGTCAAACTCAGATGCCTTATTCACAGTTATAAATTCCCATGGATAAGCTTTGTAGATATCTGCTGAATTCCGAACAGAATAAATGTAGATGAATGAGCCTTATCTACCATTTCATGGTTAGGGCCATCAATATCATGAAACTTCATCACACACTGAGCTTACTCATAACCTGTCAAACTCAGCCTAACATGCACAAGATTCCAGGAAAAAAAAAAATCTTGTGCCCTCTACTCTATTACTCCAAATTAATAAAGTTTTTGTTTTTGTTTTTGTACCACTATGTGGTACCGAAGGTGAGGCTCAAGTTTGTGAAGGCAGTCCTTCAGTCACTTAGGCTCACAATAAGTCTGAATCTCTCTCATACATGAAATGAACTTTTTATTTTGTGGTACACCATGGATTATACTGAAGCAAATGGTGACATAAGCCAAACACCAGTCACCCGTCACCAGAACAAAAGTGTTCACCTCATGTCCTTACAATTCTAGAACCTTATTGGTTAGCAATGACTTGGATTGGCATTGATACCCAAGACTGAGGTGTAAAAGCAAAGACAGTCCAATGACTACCAAGATGCTAATCTAGAGTTTAGTTATGTGAAAGTGGTCTCTGAGGGCATAAGACTTGCCAGGTCTTAAAGAGCATGGGCAGCCCACCCCAATTTGAATCTGCGGCTGGAAATGCTGTGGTGGAAACTTGAATCTCTATCAGCCTCCCACAGAATGAAATCAAGATTTGTCAATAGACTTCATCTGTGAACCCATGTACAGATTTTAGAGTTCATAGATTTCTACTAGACACTGTATCTCCATAAATTATGTCTGACACTAAGCTTCAAGACAAAGCGTGGACTTCAATTGATGAGGCCTATTCTGCTATCAAAGGTTAGAGAAAAGGAGGGAGAAGTCAGTAGCTTGGTATGGTGAAGTTAAAATAACATAGCCTTAAGGTAGAGCTGCTGAAGCCTGGCAGTTGAGGTTGCTGTTAACCAGTAGTGGTTTTCATAATGGCAAGGTTGGTGGTATTTTTAATTTGCGGCTTTATATTAGTTACTTGTCTCATTGCTATGATAAGGTGACCTGAAAAAAGTAGCTTAAGAAAGTGAGTCTTTTAACAATTATAGCTTAAGGGTACAGTTCATTATGGCAAGGATCCATGGTGGTAGGAACTTGAAATAGTTAGTCACCTGTATCTGGAGTCAGGAAGCAAAAGGAGAAGAATCCTTATGCTCAGCTCATGTTCTCCTTTCTATTCAATCAAGGATCTCAGCTAATGGAATTAAGATGGACATTTCTCTATCAATTAAGTTAACAAAGGTAATACCCCAAAGGAATGCCTGCAGGCTTATCTTAAGTAATTCTAGATCCTGTCAAGTTCACAACAAATAGTAACTATTGCAGGTATTGTTTTAAATATCTTTCCTTTTAATAAACAATAGACATTTCAATTTACCTTGAGCTACTTTGGATTAGGAGATATATAATACTTGAAGTTCGTTCCTAATTTCTTTAATGTATTTTTATTTTGTTATACTAAACAGTGGACATTATGGGCTGCATTACAGTTTCCTTAGGTTTTGTATATTTAGTTTGGTATATGAATAACTATATGGCCTGATGTATTTGTTGGGATCAATAAAAGATTTTACTGACCCACAATCTTGCTCTACCTCTGCAAATAAGTAATTTTAGTCATTTTGAGAATTCACCTTGGGTGTGAACTAGAATGGGGAGAGTAGAATTAGAATTGAGCATGTTAAGGATTGTTTGGCTTAGACAAATTGAGTGGTGAGACCCACCCTAAGTGTGAGTTATGTCATTCCATGGGTTAGGGGTTTAGGGTCTACAACTGATTAAAAAGGAGAAAATGAGCTGATCACAAACCTCATCAGTCTCTCCTTCCTATGAACACAACTGAATAAAAGGTCCTGCTATCATAAATTATCTTTGGTTATATATGTACTGTCACACCGTGACCCAAAATAAACCCTTTCTTTTCTGAAGAGGCTTTTGTCAGGTGTTTTATTGAAAAAAACATGCATAGCCAATACAGAGTTTTAGTACCAAAAATAGGATTACTGCTGTGATAAACATGGCCATTTAATGTTTATGCCTTTGAAACTTGTTAGTTGGGGGAATATAGAAAGTTTGGAACTTCAGGCTACCAAATATCCTTGGATGCTAGAGACAGAACTTAATGTTCTCTTCTGGTTAGAGTTTAAAACCAAGAATGCTGGGGAAAAAATAATAAACCAAACCAAACCAAACAAACAATCAGAAACCCCCAAAACAGAAAGAGCAGACCCCGCTTAAGAGGTTTCAAAGAACAACAGAGATTCTATCAGGATTTGGCTAGGGGTTATTCACTTGATATTCTGGAAAATAATCTGACTGACTACATTCGGCCCAAGTCCTGAGTACTTATATGAGACTGAATTTACTGTTTTAAAATTTTATTACTTATTTATTTCTGTGTGTATGTGTGTGTGTGTGTATGTTTGTACTTGATTTCAAATATCATAGTGTGCTTGTGTGGGTTAGAAGGCAAGTTATATATAATAGAATAGTTAGTTCTAGTCTTTAACCTCACTGAAGGATGGTTTCTCTGGCTTTCTGTTGTTACATAGCATTTTCACGGCTAAGTTGCCCTAGAAGTTCCAAGCAACTGTCATGTTTTCACTTCATATCTACCTAGAGGAGTGCTGGAATTGCATATGTGAGCTACCACACCCATTTTTAAATGTAGCATCTGGGGTCACAGCAGAGGCTTGTGTGGCTCCTGTCTTTAATCTCTGGTTTATCTTTCTAGCCTGAAGTTAAATTTTGAATTAATGAGTTAATTTTTTTGGATGAGACCATTTCAAGACAGGTGAGCTTCATGTTGTGTTTTTTGTTATGTCTCTCAGCTCTCATCCAGGTCTGCAGTGAGCAGGTAAAATATGGAGCAGATAGATATATATATAAAAAAAAAACAAATGAAGTTTGGCAAAGAATGGTTTGTGAGCATGTTTAAAATTTTAGCAAGAAGGGAACACACACCAAAACATTTAAAAGTGCTAAAGATATCAATGCCACTAAAAGGCCACCTAGTACTTTACATGGGAAGAAAGGGAAAGATTTTTCTGAGACAAGACCCTGGATTAGCACATGAAAGCCAATATAATTGTGGTCCAGGGTGGAGCAGACACCATGAAAACTGGTAGCAAAAATTGACAGTTTTTTCCACATGGTCCTGGACTCATAGACATGGATATTGTATTAATTGAATCTTGAAGTCTTGAACTACAGCTCCAGAGCACTTTTTGACACTAGGGAATGTGTGACAAGAGTCAGAATCTCATAAAGAGACAACAGCATGAACCTGGGAAAATCTAGCAGGAGTGTTAGACTTCCCATTCACTGCAGTTTGCCAGACTAGAATCAGTCCTTGTGAAATGTACAACAGCTCAACTCTGAAAGCTTTGGCATAGCTGCTAGAGAGAAAATGAACATACTCATTAGAGTCATTAACTATAATGAATATAGTACCTGATTTCTAAGCCTGATAATGTGTAAACGAGTACTTCAGTAGGTGTCTTATTTTTTATTTCTGTAAATATATATATATGGTTTTGTTCTGTAGTTCAGACTGATTTTGAGTTCTAAGCAATTAGTTTGCCTCAGCTATCTTAGTGGGATTATACCACACTTTCTCAGTAGCTATATAAAAATATTTTCTTGTTTTCTGGTGTATATTTATATAGATCCAAAATCAAGTTAGAATTGGTAGAGAAGTATTGAATTTGATTTCTATGTCAAAATTTTAACACTATCATTGCAAACTAAAATTGAACCCTCTGGCTTTCAAAAGAGATACCTAAGAATTCCAGTCACCCAGTCTCATCCCCAGCTTTGTAGCAGACCATTTTCTGTGTTTTCCCTTCCTCTCTGTTCCAGATTCCAGCATATCATGCAGATTTTCTCCTACAGCCTTCTTCCACCACCTCATCCTTTTATTTCAGCCATCAACTCCAACAGAGGTCCCTAGAAACCCACACTGGCCAAGGAATCAAGTAGGTAATATTCACTGTCCCTCCTGTCCTCTAATTGCAATTCCCCTGCCTTAAACCTAGATTTATAGAAGACCACCTACTGTGATCTCTCCTTTCTGCACACATTCCCAGGGGAATACATGGATCCTGGTGATGCACCCAGTTTACTTTCTCTCCCTTTGGACACTCTAAATCTCCCTTCTTAGGCTATCTATATTCCTACTGCCAAGTCCCAACACCTAGAAACATCTTCTAATTCTACCCGGGACCCCAGTGGACACACTTGGAAGGATCTCAGAAACATTCCCTATCTGACAACCCTCAGCCAACACACTGTCCTAAGAACCACAGAGGGTGATAGAAACCAAAGAAGGGAACAGCAACCCAACAAACACAAAAACAGAAATCAGCATCTGGAATTACAATCATCTTAAACAGAGATGCCTAGATGCTATCATAAGAATGCAACCAATACCAGTCAGGCCAATATGTCTTCATTAAAGCATAATTACAGCAGGTCCTGATAAAGGTAATATAGCTGAAGCACAAGAAAATGACTTCAAATAGTTATTATGAGAATACTCAAGGACATTAAAAAGAATATGAATGACTAGATTAATGAATCTAGTACAATGAAATGAAGAAAACTGTTCAAGACAAGAAATTGGAAATGGAATCAATAAAGAAAACCCAAACTGAGGGAAAACTGGAAATGAAAAATTAAGGAACTTGAACAGGAACCTCAGAGATAAGCCTCATAGACAGAATACGAGAGATGGAAGACAATCTCTAAAGACAAGATAGAAGAAATGCATAGTTAAAAAAATCCAGTCACAAAATATTCAGGAAGTCTGAGACATTATGCGAAGACCAAAATCTATGAATATCTGAAATGAAGGACAGAGAAGAAACCAAAGTCACAAGGATGGAAATTTTTTTCAATAACATCACAGAAGAAAATTTCCCTAACCTAAAGAAGGAAATGTCTATAAAGGTACAAGAAGCATAGAGAGTGACAAATAGACTAGACCAAAAAATAACATATATATCCAAAGAATTCCACAACTTACCAGAGATATTTGTACTCCCATATGTATTATTTATTAAGCTAATATGTAAAGGAAATGAAATCAACCTAGTGGTCCATCAAAATGTAAATAGATTATGAATATCTGGGCTATCTGCCCAATGAAATACTAGTCAGCTCTAAAGAAAAATAAAATAAAAAATATGCAAAAAAACCCAACCTATTTTAATAAAAAAATATAAAAAAAAATTCCAAGGTAAAAAAGAGATAAGTAAGAAATAAAACAAAATTTTAAATCTGTCAAGATGTAATAAATATATAAATATACA
Organism: Lophiomys imhausi; assembly: GCA_907164525.1. NCBI lineage: Eukaryota > Metazoa > Chordata > Mammalia > Rodentia > Muridae > Lophiomys > Lophiomys imhausi. The sequence continues at coordinate 587,249 of CAJQZJ010032367.1, read as the reverse complement.
TGCTTAATTAAACACTCAGAAATATTTCACTGAAATATGGTTAAATATATTAATGTCCCAAATAAACATTTTTACTGTTTAATAAATAGAAGAAACATGACTTCTAATGTTCTGGTTATACACTATGCTTAAAACCATAATAGGAAAATGTTTGAAAAGTGTATCTCTGAAATAATACCTAATCAAAAGTATCTATCGCAATACTTTTATTGTGAAAATAGAATTTTAAATAAAGTAATAATGATAAGGACATTGTGAAATATTCAAAAATATTATAAAGCTATCCCAACTACAAATATTAGCATAGTAAAACTGTTTAATATTATGTCAGATCAAACTGACAAAAAAAAATGAGAAATAGATGTTAGATAGTTCAGTCTTGATGGGGTAGTGTTAAGCATTCTAAATGTTAATTGGCACTGTTTGTTGTCTGTTACATTGTCTCTGATTGGTTAAATAAATGATGAGGCCTGAGATTGGGCAAAGACAGAGAAAGGTGGGACTTCCTGAGATTAGAACAGGAAGCCTGCACTTTAGACAGAGATTAATGCATTCCAGGCAGGAGCAGGAAGGAGGACACACACCATGGGTTAGAAAAAAGAACCTCATTCCACATGGTCAGGAACATTGGCTAGCGTGGAGAATGGCAGTCCAAGGGGATGTATGTATATATGGGAACATATTTGGGTAATATAATTAAGAGCTAGCTTAGGTGGGCCAAGATTGCTCAATCCAGGCCAAGGCTTGTTAAAATCCTCCTGGTGTCTGTGTACTCATTTATAATGGTGGGTTAAAGATTAACAGCTGCTGGATCAATTAAATATAATGTAAATACTGTTAAACAATTTAACTGATTATTTCTACAAATGGTGCCCAACATAATTTAATTATTTTTTTACACACTCTTGTGTGCCCATGTGTATTTACAATTCTATAAGTGTGTGTATGCACACCTTATTTTGTGAAATAGAGTGTACCTCTGAAACTGGAGCTCATCATTTAAACTAGGATAGCTAAATTAGCAAAAAGCCCCAGGCATGCAGCTGATACCATCTGCAAATATATGTACATGCTGTGGAGTTTCGTTTTTACTTGGGTACTGGGGACTCAAGTGAAGGTTCTTATACTTAAGCAGCAAACACTCTCCCAACTGAGCTATCTCCATAGTTCCAGAGATCAACACATCTTGAGAAAGTCTCCCCTCCTTGTAGCCATCACAGAAAATTATGTGTTAGAAAACCTTTGAAATTTAATTAAGGTCCAGAAGACAAATTACCATGTATAAGCCTCCATGCTTTGTGAAAGCATATATTATTTTCTTGCATACATTTACTCTGTAAAATTAACCATGTGAATGTTATATTCTATTATAGATAATATATATTAGAGTGTATAAAATAAGCCACATTGTTTAAGTAAAATATAACAGACTTTACTCACTGAGACCTACTGTTTGTGTACTGGAAATCTGGAAAATAAAGGAGATGAGGTAAGACTGTTTCCGCATCCTGGTGCCATGATTCCTTTGTGGACAAGTAATTAGTAATGGTGTCCCCCTGAGCAGCAGGATGAGTAAGTATGGATGACTGAGTTATCGGTTTAAATAAGGCCATATTTTGTTCTACAACTGCTTATTTCACCTCCAAAGTTCAGCAACTGTTGCTTAGATATAATTGATACATTTTAAAGTGCCTTGCAGAATAAAACAATGGTGAGTATGTTCTCCGTTTGGAGTAAAGTACATGAAAATAAGTAAACTTTAGCCATAGGTAGAAGGAAAGGACAGAAGAGCCTAGTGGAGGGGAGAGAGACTAATCAAATCAACTTCCATGCCCATATAGTATCAGAAAAATGAGAGGAGCTGGCCAATTTTCAGTAATTGTGAGGTCTGTTGCACAAGTAGATTTCTTAGAAGAATAAATGAAGGAAAAGCTCCGTGGTGAAAACATTCCTGTTCCATGTCTAGAAGAAATCACATTTTCATGAAGGCCTTGGTCTAGTAAACTCAAAGGAGTCTTATTGTTCTGTAGAAATAGATGTGCTGTCTGATATATCTGTTATAAATTGCTTTGGACTGTTTCTTTTTCATGCATAAGGTGTTTCTATGCTTTGCAGAACAAAATAAAGAGCATTATGTTTCCCAAATAAGCGAAAAATATGTAAGTTTCTCAATAGGCAAAGCCCTCATTTTAAAAAGATTTATTGGAAACCACTTTAATAAGAATTTGAGGTAATTAAAGCACTTAAAATAAATCATAGAAAATATCTTTTTTTCCTTTATTTTTAATTTTTTCAAATTACATCTCAATTGCAGTCCCCTCCCTATTCCCCCTCCAGTCCCACCCTCCCACCCTCAACCCCCCCATCCTCTTCCCTTTTTTTTCTTTTAAGTTTAAGGTATATCTTATTTCCCCCTACAATTTCCCCTTTCAGTCCAACAAATGGCTCTTTCTCTTATAATAATAAATACAATACAGTACAACAGAGGTAATTAGGCCACAGTTATGAGGGTTATATGGCGTAGCGTACATTCCCAATGTCCAGTCCATATGTATTTGGTACCTGACTTTAACATTCTACTATCTAACCATCTCCATGAGTTTAAAGTTCTATATCTGACTCAACATTCATACTAACTTGCAACACAATTTTAAAAGTATCTTCTTATATCTATAACACTCGCTCGACTCCTAAACAACTCAAAATTTAATTATGAGACTCTAGATATCTGTTCTTCAACCACCTCAGAGACCTGAGAGGGATAAATATATCTGATTTTATAGGAAGTACAGGGACTACAGCTTCCCAAACTAAGAAATGACAGTGGCTGCCTGGACAGTTCCCATTTTCTCTCCATACATTACAGCATCGATCTTCAGTCATTTGGCCCCGTTTCTCTGACAGACATTGATTGTAGAGCAGGGGTTATGAAGGACTTACCTACCCTGTCTTGGCAGAGCTAGGCTGTCGACTTACCTGCTTCCAGGTTTTGTCCTTTTTGGACAGCATTCTGTCTACAGTTGGAGCAAGGGGCTTTTCCTACCAAGAGATAGGCTTGCGACTAATTCAATCATCTCCCACTGGAGATTCTTCGATGCTCATCTTCTACTTGTAGGAGAATAGGGGGTGCTGTCAGGAGTTGATATGTCTTGATATAAAAAAATCTAAAGTTATGAAAACATCTTTGAATGCCATATTCTGCAGATCTCTTGAGGTTTTTGAAGAGGCCCTATCTATCTCTTATATTAGGGTAAGCAAATGTTTCTTGTCTCTTAGCAGGTTTATTTCTGATTAGCTTAGCAAGTAACTATAATAGGCTGTCATAGTACCTAACAGAATGACCGGCATGCATAACCATTAGTTTGCATTTCTTAATTATCCTAAACAGTTTATGACAATTAGTAGTAAAAGGCTGAAACATCACATTTCATTTTTTTTCTTTACATCCTAACATTTCCATCCCATTTCTCTGGGGTGGGGTGTTCTTATATAACAGTCCCTCATCTCAGTTGAGAGGTCGTATGAGGGCCAAGAGCCTCTTCATTCATTGGGGGTCTACGAAGCAGTACAATCAGTGAAAAGTATCTCGCTGCCCGGGAGAGAGAACTACTAAACAAAGAAACCAATAAGCATAAAATAGATAAAAAATACTAAAAAATATAACTAATATATAAAAAATAAATAAAAATTAAAAATTAAAAATAAGAAGTCTATGTCCAAGTTCCCTTTGGTGTGTTAGTTGTAGTATCAATACTTTCTACTATATAGCTAAAATCCTACTATAAGTGAATAGATGCCATATGCATCCTTCTGAGTCTGGGTTAGTTCACTCAGGATGAGCTTTTCTAGTTCCATCCATTTGGCTGCAAATTGCATAATTTCATTGTTCCTGATAGCTGAATAATATTCCATTGTGTAGATGTACCACAGTTTTTTTAACCCATTCTTCTGTTGAGGGACAGCTGGGTTGTCTCCAGTTTCTAGCTATTACAAATAAGGCTGCTATAAACATAGATGAGGAAACTTCCATATGATTCCATGAAGAGGCATTTGGGTGTATACCCAGAGGTAGGATGGCTGGGTCCTGAGGCAGAGCTATTCCAAATTTTCTAAGATATCGCCAGACTGACCTCCATAGTAGTTGCACAAGCCTGCATTCCCACCAGCAATGGAGTAGGGTACCCCTTTCTCCACACCCTCGCCAGCATGTGCTGTCATTTGAGTTTTTGATCTTAGCCATTCTGACAGGTGTGAGATGGAATCTCAGAGTCGTCTTGAGTTGCATTTCTCTGATGATTAAAGATGTTGAGCATTTCTTCAAGTGTCTCTCAGCCATTAGGGATTCCTCCTTTGTGAATTCTCTATTTAGCTCTGTCCCCCATTTTTTGATTGGATTATTTGGTTTCTTGGCATTTAATTTGTTGAGTTATTTGTAGAACTGTAATATCTTTTGGATATTAGCCCTCTATCAGATGTGGGGTTGTTGAAGATTTTCTCCCAGTCTGTAGGCTGCTGTTTTGTTCGAATAACAGTGTCCTTTGCCTTACAGAAGCTTTTCAGTTTCATGAGGTCCCATTTATTGATTGTTGATCTCAAGTCCTAGCTGTTGGTTTTCTGTTCAGGAAGTTGTCACCTGTGCCAATTAGTTTGAGGGTTTCTCCCACATTTTCTTCTAGTAGATTTAGTGTGACCGGTCTTATGTTAAGGTCTTTGATCCACTTGGACTTAAGATTTGTACAAGGTGATAAGTATGGGTCTAACTTCATTCTTTTAGAAATGGACATCCAGTTGGACCAGCACCATTTGTTGAAGATGCTGTCCTTCCATTGTGCCGTTTTGGCTTCTTTGTCAAAAATTAGGTGGCCATAAGTGTATGGGTCTATTCTGGATCTTCAATTCGATTCCATTGATCTACTGGTCTGTTTCTATACCAATACCATGCTGTTTTTACAACTATTACTCTGTAGTACAGCTTGAAATCTGGGATGGTAATACCTCCAGATGTTTTTTTTTTTTTTTTTTTTATTGTACAGGATTGATTTAGCTATTCTGGGCTTTTTGTTGTTCCATATGAAATTGAGAATAGCTCTTTCCAAGTCTATAAAAAATTGTGTTGGTATTTTGATAGGAATTGCATTGAATCTATTCTTTGCTTTTGGTAGGATGGCCATTTTTATTATGTTGATCCTACCTATCCATGAGCATGGGAGATCTTTCCATCTTCTAAAGGCCTCTTCCATTTCTTTCTTCAAGGCCTTGAAGTTCTTGTTGTACAGGTCCTTTACTTGCTTGGTTAGAGTTACCCCCAGATATTTTATGTTGTTTGTGGCTATTGTGAAGGGGGTTGTTTCCCTTATTTCTTTCTCAGTCCATTTGTTTGTTGTATAAAGAAGGGCTTCTCATTTTTTTGAATTAATTTTGTATCCAGCCACCTTGCTGAAGGTGTTTATCAGCTGTAAGAGTTCTCTGGTTGAATTTTTGGGGTCGCTTATCATCTGAAAATAGGGATAATTTGACTTCTTCATTTCCGATGTTTATTCCCTTGATGTCCTTTAGTTGTCTTTTTGCTCTAGCAAGAACTTCAAGTACTATATTGAAGAGATATGGTGAAAGTGGACATCCTTGTCTTGTCCCTGAGTGTAGAGGAAATGCATCAAGCTTCTCTCCATTTATTTTGATGTTGGCCACTGGCCTGCTGTATATTGCCTTTATTATTTCTAGTTACGGCCCTTGTATTCCCGTTCTCTCCAGAACTTTTAGCATGAAGGGGTGCTTGATTTTGTTAAATGCTTTTTCTGCATCTAGAGAGATTATCATGTGGATTTTTTTGTTCATCTTGTTTATATGCTGAATTACATTGATAGATTTTCATATGTTGAACCATCCCTGCATCCCTCGGATGAAGTCTACTTGATCATGATACTTTTGATGTGTTCTTGAATTTGGTTTGCTAGTATTTTATTAAGTATTTTTGCATCTATGTTCATGAGGGAGATTGGTCTGAAATTCTCTTTCTTTGTTAGGTCTTTGTGTGGTTTAGGAATCAGGGTGATTGTGGCCTCGTAGAATGAGTTTGGCAATGTTCTTTCAGATTATATTTTGTGAAAGAGTTTGAAAAGTACTGGTGTTAGCTCCTCTTTGAAGGTCCGGTAGAATTCCATGCTAAAGCCATCTGGCCCTGGGCTTTTTTTTGGTTGGGAGATTTTTAATGACTGTTTCTATTTCCTTAGGGGTTATAGGGCTGTTTAATCTGTTTATCTGATCTTGATTTAGCTTTGGTAAGAGGAATCTATCAAGAAAATTGTCCATTTCACTTAAGTTTTCAAATTTGGTGGAGTATAGATTTTTAAAGTAGGATCCAAATATTCTCTGGGTTTCCTCAATGTCTGTTGTTATTTCTCCCTTTTCATTTCTGATTTTGTTGATTTGTGTTTTCTCCCTCTGTCTTTTAGTTAATTTGGCTAAGGGTCTGTCTATTTTGTTGGTTTTCTCGAAGAACCAACTCGTGGTTTCATTGACTCTGTATAGCTCCTTTTGTTTCTAAGTTGTTGATTTCAGCCCTAATTTTGATGATCTCCTGCCTTCTGCTCCTCTTGGGAGTGTTTATTTCTTTTTTTTCCAATTCACCCAGTTTAGCTGTTAATTGACTGATATGAGTTGTCTCAATTTTCTTTTTGAATGCACTTAGTGCTATGAACTTTCCTGGTAGCACAGATTTCATGGTGTCCCATAGGTTTGGGTATGTTGTGTCTTCATTTTCGTTGGATTTTAAGAAGTCTTTGATTTCCTTCTTTATTTCTTCCCTGACCCAGTGGTCCTCTAGTAAAGAGTTGTTCAATTTCCATGTGAGTGTAGACTTTCTGTTGATTCTTTTGCTATTGAAGTCCAGCTTTATTCCATGGTGGTCTGATAAAATACAATATTTCAATTTTCTTTTATCTGTTGAGGCTATCTTTGTGTCCAACTATATGGTCGATTTTGGAGAAGGTTCCGTGAGGTGCTGAGAAGAAGGTGTATTCTTTTGTGTTTGGGTGAAACGTTCTGTAGATATCTGTTAGGTCCATTTGTTTCACGATCTCTGTTAGACTCAGTATTTCTCTGTTTGGCTTCTGTCTTGATGATCTGTCCATAGTTGTGAGTGGAGTGTTGAAGTCTCCCTCTATTAAAGTGTTTGGATGGATGTGCGATTTAAGTTTTAGAAGTGTTTCTTTTATAAATATAGGTGCCTTTGTATTTGGGGCATAGATGTTCAATATTAAGATGTCCTCTTGGTGGATATTTCCTTTAATGAGTATGTAATGCCCTTCTCTGTCTTTTTTTATTAACTTCAATTGGAAGTCTATTTTGTTTGATATTAAGGTGGCTACTCCAGCTTGTTTCCTGGTTCCATTTGCTTGGAAAATCTTTTCCCAGCCCTTTACTCTGAGGTAGTGTTTATCTTCAATAGTGAGATGTGTTTCTTGTATACAGCAAAAAGATGGGTCTTGTTTATGGATCCAGTCTGTAAGTCTGTGTCTTTTTATTGGTGAGTTGAGTCCATTGATGTTGATGGATATTAGTGACCAGGGGTTGTTATTTCCCATTATTTTGGTATAGCTGGCTGTCTTGTGTTTCCCTTTTGTTTAGTTGCTGTGGAGGTTTCTATTTCCTCTGTTTTCTTGAGTGTAGTTATCTTCTCTGTGTTGGAATTTGCCTTCTAGGATCTTCTGTAGGGCTGGGTTTGTGAGGAGATATTGTATGAATTTGATTTTGTCATGGAATATCTTGTTTTCTCCTTCTATGTTGATAGAGAGTTTTGCTGGGTATAGTAGTCTGGCTGAGCACCTATGTTCTCTCAGGGCTTGCAGGACATCCGTCCAGGCCCTTCTAGCTTTTAAAGTTTCTGAGGAGAAGTCAGGTGTGATTCTGATGGGTCTGCCATTGTATGTGACTTGGCCTTTTTCTCTTACAGCTTTTAATATCCTTTCTTTTTTCTCTACATTTGGAGTTTCTATTATTATGTGGTGAGAGGAGTTTCTTTTCTGCTCTAATCTGTTTGGTGTTCTGTAAGCCTCTTGGATTTTTACTGGCATCTCTTTCTTTAGGTTTGGGAAGTTTTCTTCTATGATTTTGTTGAAGATATTTCCTGGACCATGGAGTCAGGAGTCTTCTCTTTCTTCTATGCCTATAATTCTTAGGTTCCATCTTTTCATTTAGTCCTTGATTTCTTGGATGTTGTGGGTGAGAGATTTTTTAGCTTTCTCATTTTCTTTGGATGTTGTACTCATTTCTTCCATCAAATCTTCCATGCCTGAGATCCTGTCTTCCATCTCTTGCATCCTATTTTTCATACTCACATCCGTAGTTCCTGTTCTCTTCTTTTGATTCTCCATTTCCTCTTTTAACTCTGACTGTGTTTTCTTTATTGTTTCCATTTCTATTTTCATGTCTTGAATGGTATTGTTCGTTTTAGACATTTCCTTCTCCAGTTTGCTTGTTTTTGTCTGGAGATCTTTCATTGCTTTATCCTTTTCCTTTTCAAGCTGGGTCACCTTGGCTTGGAGCTCTTTAATGATGTTATTCGTTGTTTTGACTTGTAAAATTGTGGCTTCTTTGAATTCCTTCATAGTTTTAAGTTATTCTTGAAGGGACTCTATCACTTTCCATAATGTAGAATTGTCATCATTTCCATGTGTTTCAGTTGTGGTGAGGTGGTTCGGGCTGGACGGAATAGTGTTGCTTTTTTTTGTTGGAGACATTTCACTCTTTTTTTTTTTTTTTTTTTT
>CAJQZJ010032367.1:514178-561336 GCA_907164525.1 Lophiomys imhausi | reverse complement strand
AGGGGTGGAGGGAGGTAGTGTGGGGCCGAGAGGGGTGGAGGGAGGTATTGTGGGGCCGAGAGGGGTGGAGGGAGGGGTCTGTGATGGAGATGTAACTTGAAGTAATAAATAAATGTTAAAAATCTCTCTCAGCAGGTTTTGTGCTTTGTCTTTGCCTCAGGATATTGTAGCCGAAATTCTGTTAATGGAATGTTTTGCTATGCATTTCTCCAGTGTGACTTCTCAGTTGGTGAGGGAAGGAGGAAGAGAGAGCTGTGTGGAGTTTTCTGGCTTATATATCGCATCATGTCCTGATCCTTGGTGTTCTCAAGGATCCACAAAGTCTCTTGCAATGTCCAACAGTCCCATTGCTTCTCATGGCAACTGAGTTTCTTAGCAATTCCCCTTCAAAAGGTATATCATCTAGTCTCCACTGGGTTTTGTCCATTTCAACAATTTAAAGGGACGTCAAGTTCCTCCTTATGTGCTGCCAGATGCTAATCTGAACTGCTTACTAATTCACTAAAAAGGCCTAACTTCTACCACAACCTTCCATATTCCTGGACGAGCAAAATAAATATTATGAAAGTGGTTATATTAACAAAGTTAAATACAAATTCATATCATTCTTTTTAGAAAATAGTCCAAGAATTAATATGGAGTCACAAAAGACCAAAAATAGTCAAAGCAATCCTAAGGAAAAACAAACAAACAAACAACAACAACAACAAAATTCTGAAGATATCACAATATGTGTCCTAAATTGCATTACAGACCTTTAGTAACAGAAATATCCTCATATTGGCATAAAAAGAGAAAAGTAAACTACTAGAAAGAATAGAAAGCCTGGATATAAACCTAAAGGATATGGTCACCTACTTTTTGACAAAGATGTAAAATTTATTCAGTGGAGAGAGAGAGAGAGAGAGAGAGAGAGAGAGAGAGAGAGAGACTTTTCTAGCAAACAGTGGTGGCAAAACTAGATATCCTACTGTGCAAAACTGAAATTAGATCCATATCTTTCACCCTGTACAAAAGTCAACTTTTTTACTTGAAGTGGATCAAAGATGTTATTTTAAACTATGAAACGTTTAAAATGCTAGAAGAAAACTTAGGGAGTGTTCTTCAAGATATTGGTGTCAGAACGATTCTGAAGAGAATAACAATCACAGACGGAAATACAAAAAATTGAAAGGATTTTCCACAGAGAGAAGCCATCAGCAAGACGAATAGCTCACAGAATTAGATTGTGTTTTGATAGGGTTCATTCCATCATAATGAAAATGGCACAATAAGACTTATGTTAGTAGCAGCATGGGTGGCCTAGGCCTCCTCATAAGTCTATGGACCAAGACATAATGTGGAAAAGAAGCAATGATATGCTCCCACGCCTCAAGGCTTACCGGCAGTGATGACTTCTTCAAGTGAGACTCAACCTTTTAAACTTCATACAAACTGCCACAAATCGTCCCATTGACTGGCAGACAAATATTCAAGAACAAGAGCCTGTAGAGGACATTTTGCACCTAAACAGTCCTCCATTCCAACCCCCAAAAGCTCATGGCCATCTCACATGTAAAATGCATTCATTCCAACTTCAAAAGTCCCCAATTATTTTAAGTGTTTCAACTTTATTCAAAGGTCTACAATCTCTTCGGAGGTATCCTAAATCAAATACTTAGTATACTTCCAACTTATAATACATTGAGTAAATATTCCAATTTCCAAAATGAGGAATGAAGGCATAGAAAGGAAAGATCAAATCAAATTAATACTTAAACCGAGCAGGTGAAAACACCAAACCATGCAGATCCAGGTCCAATATTCTGGTTTGTGATGAAATCACCAGGAGTCGAATGGGTTTGGTTAACTCTCACTGTTCAGGTCTGTTGACTGTGGCAGTTGTGACATATTTCTTATGTTGGCTTCAGTTAGGGTCAACAACTGTGATTTGCAGTTGTACCATGATTCTGGAATCTCTTATAACATAGAGTCTCTATTGCAAAGTAGGCTTCACCTTCATATCTTCATTTGTAGCCAATTCAGGAGCTCTATACAGGGAATTTGATCCTACTCCAAGCTGTGGGACCTTCTGGATCATTGGTCCAATTATTTTTGATCCTACAACGTCTTCATTTTGTATGCTTCTGAAATCAGCATCACATTCATAACACCAAATCCTACTGTCAGTTGGAGATAGAGCAGGATTCCCAGAAATGTCAGCTGAAGTAGCCTGTGCACTTTGGAGGATAAACTTGGTAATATACTTCTTCAGTGGCCCTCCATAAACAAGATGAATCAGAGATTCTTCTGTCACAGTCTTTTAAAATGATTAGGCACTGCTTCATCAACTCAAGACACAGACTCTCTGAAACTTATCATTAGCTGAAACACCAGCTTAGCCTAGCCCTTTCTGGACTGTATTAGCTAAACCATTAGTCATCAAAAAGCCTGCATGAAATGGAATAATAGTTATTGGAACCCATCAAATTCTTGAGGTCATTAATATGTATAATAAGGAGTAATAAATAACTTCTCTTCTTTATTCTATCATTTTGAGTCTCATTGAAATTATGGTATACCCATTTACTAATATTTTGCATCTATATGTTGTAAAATTATTGAAAGTATTTTCGGTTTCAAGAACTTTGCAGCTGTACCCTCAGTCCTGGTACTATTTGATTTTCTATAATTTCTATTTCTCAAGTCAAACTTAAAAAGAGAGTCTGATTGCTAGCCAGAAAATAGAGTAACTAACAATGAATCACTTGACCACTGGATAAATGAACCCATTTTGACTGCCAATTCTGGCTCTGAGCAGGACAAGTTATTCTAAATTCTTTTCAAATTGGATGTAAACAGAAAATAAATGAAACATTATCCTAATTCAAAGTGAGAATGTATATTGTCGACTATTGAAGTATAGGCTGATTGCCTAGCCTTCTGTCCAAATTTATACATATAATAACACACACAAATACACACACACAAACACACATGCACATGTGCATGTCAAACATAAAGAATAACATACTCAAAATATTGGGTTCCATAGCCAATCTATAGATAGATTCAGTGTTAATCTCATTGCTATTACTTTAATGAAATATGAAATATAAGCTATCTTGTAACAAAACTTATCTAACTCCCAGTTATGGAAATCTTAGCTCTGATGAGAACCTCATGGTAACATTGTGGTAAGAAGACATTTTTCAGAAGGAGATTACATGGGGAATTAAGATGTCAAAGAGACAGACAGGAGTCATTCTTAAACTTTTTATAACAGTGCATTCTATTGAGAAGCAAATGGGGTTCTTTGAAAACCATGTCAACCCTTCTGAGGAATTCACTTTTACTAACACAGGGCTTGCTTCTTAAAGATTGTGCCTACCATCACTATCACTATGGGAGACAAATAGATGAATTCCAGTAAGAAAAACCATGCCACACTGCGATAGATATTAAGGGATATTTTTACTAATGCAACATTGACCGCAGCACAAATTTTCTTCTCTCATATATTACTTTACAACCAGTTTCTCCTTCCATTCCTCCAAGTCACTATCCCTTACCTCACCTCCACCCCCAGATCCATTCCTCCTCCATTTTCCTTCAGAAAAAAGAAGGCTTCCCAGGGATATCAACCAAACATAGCATAACAAGCTTCAATAAGACTAGGCACATATCCTCATATTGAGGCTTCATGAAGTAACCCAGTAGTACAAAAGGTTCCCAAGAGCAGGAAAAATAATCAGAGACAACCTCTCTTCCCACTTCTAGGAGCCCCACAAGAGTACCATGCCACACAACCATAATATATATGCAGCGGACCTAGGTCATACAGTCTCCCTGATTGTCAGTTCAGTCTCTGAGCCCCTATGAGATCTACTTAGTTGATTCTGTGGGCTATGTTCTTGTGGTATCCTCAACCACTCTAGCTACTACAATCCTTCCTCCCTTCCTCCTTAAGCCCCATCTAATGTTTGGCTATGGGTCTCACTGCATTTTCTCCCATCAGTTGCGGAATGAAGCTTCTGTGATGAGAATTAGACTAATTTTAGGGCTATGAGTACAGCAGAATATAATTAGGAATAATTTCATTGATTTTTTTTTTTTTGCCAATTCTTTGTGGATCTCCCCTAGGTTTCTGGGCTGTTCAGTCAATAAACCAGAGAACTGGTTCCTGACCATCCAGGCAGTGTCAGGCATGGATGCTCTCCTACGGCATGGGCCTCAAGTTGAACCAGTCATTGGTCCCACTCCCAGAAGCTCTGTGTCACTGTTACCCCAGCACATGGTATAGACAGGACAAATTTTAGGCCAAAGGTTTTGTGGCTGGTTTGATATTCCAGTCCCACCACTAGAAGCTTGCTGGTTATAGAAGATTACCAGTTCAAGTTCCATATCTCCATTACTAGGAATCTTTGCTAGGGTCACACTCATAGATTCCAGAAAGTTTACATTGCACTAGGTTTCCACATTGCCATTGAAGTGCAATACTACTTCTGCCATCCCCATTTAATTCTTCCTGTTCCCATCCCTATCTGCCAGTGGACCCAAGAAATATATTCTATTTCCCCTTTCTGAGGAGATTCTTGTGTCATCCTTGACTCCTTCTTGTTATTTAACCCTTCTGGGTTTATGGATTATGCAATGATTATCCTTTATTTAACAGCTAATATATAAGTGAGTACATATCATGTTTGTCTTTCTGGGTTTGGTTTACCTCATTTGGGATTATTTTTTTTGTTCCACCCATTTTTCTATAAATTGCATGATGCCATTTTTTTAACAGCTGAGTATACTCCATTGTGAAAATATACACCCAAACACAAAAGAATATATCTTCTTCTCAACACTTCATTGGAACTTTCTCCAACATTTACCACATATGATTTTGTGTTGAAAACAAAGCAAATCATAACACATACAAGAAAATTGAAATACTCCCTACCCCACATCCTATCAGACCACCACAGAATAAAGTTAGATTTCAACAACAAGAGAAACAACAGAAAGCCCTCAAACTTATGGAAACTGAGCAACTATCTACTGAATAACTACCAGAGAAAGGCAGAAATAAAGAAAGAAATTAAAGACTTTCTAGAATTCAATGAAAATGAAGGCATACCATATCCAAATTTATGTGACAAAATGAAAGTGTTGCTAAAAGTTCATAGCACTAAGTGTGGGGCCCAGAAGCACTGTGGGAGAGCCAGTCTGGAGCAAGAGTGAGGTTGAGGCATGTCCTTACCCTGAAATTTTTGTCTTGAGACCAGCTGGACTAGGACTTTTCCTTCACTGCCATGGTCCAGCATGTCCCTGTGCACATGGCCTTATGACCCCCACCTCTGCCACACTTCAGGTGATCACATAGCCTGGTAGCCAGACTACAGGTTAAACTTCCTCATGTCTAGAAAGTACTTGGATTTCCTGTTCATGCAAATAAGGTATTTCCAGCACCTCAGCCTAGCCAATGATGTATGCCTACATCAATAGCCCTGCTTGCCTTCCAAAGTTCTTTGGAAGTCTTTTGGAAGTCTTTGTTGCCCACAATTGAATCAGCTGCTCAATGAAGCCTGCCTGCTGAGAATCTGTTCTCATCAACCCCTCCACCCCCGCCCACAGATATTTCTTCCTCACTCTCCCTATTGGGCCACTGGTGGTGACAGGGGCCATCATGTCACTAGGGGTGGGCGAGTGGAGTGGGAATGACAACTAAGTGCCTAAATAAAGATTTGGAGACATCCCATACTAGCAACTTAACAGCACACCTGAAAGCTATAGAACACAAAGAAATAAGCATACACAAGAAGAGTAGACAGCAAGAAATAATAAAGCTGAGGGCTGGCCAGTCAAGGTGGCACACACCTTTAATCTCAGCACTTGGGAGGCAGAGGCAGGTGGATCTCTGTGAGTTCGAGGCAAGCCTGGTCTACAAAGTGAGTCCAGGGTAGCCCTTACTGCTACACAGAGAAACCCTGTCTTGAAAAACCAAAAAACCAAAAAATAAATAAATAAATAAATAAACTAATTAATTAATTAATTAATTAATTAATTAATTAAAATTAAAACTGAGGGCTGCAATCAATAAAATAGAAACAAAGAGGATACCAGAACAATTTTTAAAATATCAGGAGTAATTACCTAATATCAACAAGGTGGATGAATAAAAGCCTATATTCTCTAGTAGACACAAATCAAGAAGAGCTTTATTAAAGTTATGGATTTATAACGTATTTTACATTGAAAATGTAAAACTGTCATAATAAACATTTTTAACTCAATGACCAGAAATTATCCAGGGCTAGTAAAGTCATTGATCTTGTAGGAATCACAATTTTGTTAAACCAACATAATCTTTACCTACATTTTAAATAATTTTCCTTACAGAAAAATGTAGTCCTTGTCGCTCATCAAGGGAACGTCTATTTCCAACAGATGGAGACGATTACAGAAAAACACACCCAATCAAAATTCAGAATTGTAGATACGAGTCCCAGTGGATATATCTACAAAGCAATTCTTGCACCTAAAGCTCAGGGAACCTTACAAAAAAAGGGCAGAATGATTCTAAGAGTCAAAGTATCAGAGAGTTTATATGAGGCTGTTTGTTTGTAATGTCAGAAGCTACACCCATTAACTCTCACCAACATGACTACCTAAACATGAGCTGAATAAAGATAACAACAGGCATCCCAAATCAGGTAAGAAAGAGAATACAATGTCTCAGTTCTGCACAAATAACTAAAGGCAACTGGGGAGTTCTGAGAATGGAAGCAATAGTTTTCCTCAGGGAAGAGCACACCGTTCTGTTCTCCAATGCCTAATAAATCTTTAGTCCTGAAAATATACATACAAGTAACATTATGCAAACTGATCAGGTTATATTTAATATTGATACATGAAATGATAATTAATGAAAAGGAGGCCACAGATTTGAAAGAGCAAGGAGGGGTATTTTGGAGGGTTTGCAGACACAAAAGGGAAATGAGAAATATTGTAATTATATTGTAATTTTAAAAATTAAATAGTAAAAGTTCAGTTGGCAGAATATTTCTAAATTCTGGCCTGCTTATATTATTCTCTAAAAGCAGTTGAAAAGCATATTCAAAGATTTTTCCAATATTATTTTATAGTCTAGCTAAAAGTTAGTTTTTCAGACATAGCTAAGCTTCCATATAGAAAATAAATATGAATAAATAAATAAGTAAAATATTTAAATACATACACAGATTTCTTGACATATAGTATGTGCAAGTATTTTCACTGTAAATAACAACCCTGCCCTGCTCCCTATATCTTGATCTAGTTGCATACATTCATGGTTGGCTTCAAAGTCAAGTAAATATCAACCCTTGGTGTATGCAAATATAAATAAGCTAATAAATATTGATTCTATTCATTTTCAGTTTTCTCATAACCCTGGAAATATCATTAGGTGCTTTGAGTTATTTGATTTATAAAATTAGAAAGTTGGGGCTCAAGAGATGACTCAATGTTCAGATTATTTGTTGCTCTTGCAGAGGCCCTGGGTTGTATTCTCAGTACTTACATAGAAGTTCATACCTTAAGTCCTGTTCGAGGATATCAGAAGACTTCTCTGACTTTTATAGCCACCACTTCCATGCATATAAGCAAAACAGCCTTACACATAAAAAAATAAAGTACAGTAAAATAAAAAATAAATACAAAGTTATAATGACCTGCAGAAAAAAATCTTAAATTCTGCTGTCTTCTTCTATCAGTTTTATTACACTATTTATTCATTCATTCATTCATTTATCACACCACAGTCTGTATATAGAAGTGAGAGAACAACTTGCAGGAGTTGATTATTTCTTTCCATATATGACTCAGAAATATAACTCAGGTCACAGGATTGGCACAGACCTAATTTGCCTGCTAACTCATCTCCCTTGTCCTTATAACACTAATTTAACATAAGTACTTATTTAATACTGCAAATTTAATAGTTTTTCCACTTAAATAATTTTTCCAAAAATTATAGATGAGAGTAATAAGCCAGTTCTGTTGGTGTTCTTTTAAACTACTTTATTTGCAGTTTTCCTAATGCCTCTATCTCCCTTCTAACTCACTGACAGGAACTACAGGAGAAAGAAGGTTCATAGGGATAGGAGATGTAGACCTCTTTGGAGGACCTAGCTCTTTGGGGTGATTCAGCTCTTCATTGGCAGGATTCCAGCAGTCCAGTCAAACAGCAAACACAGCAGCAGGAACCAGCAGCAGTGGGAACAAACAACAATGCATCATCAGCAAGCTCAAAGCATTCTCTGGGGTGTTTCTCTCCAGGAGCATCTTGAAGTGAAGCAAAGTGATAAGAATCGAAGTTAATCAAAAGTGTTGCAAAGCTAAGTGGTGTTAAGCAAAAGCCATGTCTCTCTGTTTTGGGGCTCCTGTTGATACCCTCTCAGAGTCCGCACATGGATGTTTTTCAGCTGACAAAGATCACATGCCCCCTTCCTGAGGCAGTTTCCAGCGGACAAAGATCATGCACCCTCTCCTGAGTCTGTTTTCAGTGGTGAATAAAGCATTTCCCCATCCCACACTTGGGACCAAAACAAACAACACATTCACATAACACAACTGTGTTTGTAAAGAAATCAGAACTTCCACTACAAAGTTCTCCTGACAAAACTTGGAAAATATTAATTTTTCTTCCATTATTCATCTTGATATTATTGTTAGCTCTTTTTCTGTCAGTATGCATCAAGAGTTAATTATTCACAAACTTCTGTTTCAGTACTGCCTCACAAAACCCATTTCTTTATTTCATATAGTCAATTGGTTATTAGAAATATGAGTCTAAATTCCTTATGATTTTGTGAGGTCATTAAGATGATTTTTTTTCTGTAAAAGCAGCTTTCATGGGCAATATTGAAGATTCTAGTAGATTATTGAACAGAAAAAAAGAAAGCACAGTGTCCTTCTAGAACTTCCTTGTTTCAATTGTGATAATCACTGTCCTGTTGGCTGAAGCAATGACGTGCACTCTACCCTCTACTTCTGAATATGTCTATTTCATTTGATAATGGTGTTCAGCCACCCTCTCTGAGGTTTAGCAATTTCATGGGTGAAAGTAGTAGGGACAGAATGACTTTCATCTGCATGTTACCTTAATTGTCAACTTATGAATTTGGTCAAGTTGGCAGTTTAACTGTTCTGTTATCTTTAGAATACTTTCTATTTTATGTTTTGTCCATGTATCATTGTGTTCCACGTGATAATTACATAACAAAAAAATAAAGAACAGATGTTGGTTTCCATTTTAATTCAAGATCAGTTGTTTGTGTTAGCTTCCATTACCAACATCGCATAGCTTCATGGTGTAGTCTTGCTTTGAAGCATTTAGCTAATTCTCCTAAGTGGTGTATGTTTCTGTCTGATAGTATGGTTTTTAGTATATGACACATATGTATTAAAATGCTATAAAGAAACTTATTAACTTGTATTAAACTTTAAAAATTAATGAGACAATAGTTCAGCCTTCTTTCAGAACAAAATACTAGTGTGTAATGCTTATGGGGGACAGTGTTTATATTCCCTCATCTTATATTTTTATTGAATACATATGTTATACAATTTGCAATGTTTTAAGCTTTGGTTTTACTAACTTTGAATATTTATTATCTTTAATATAGAAAGGTACTACTATATCAGGTATAAAAACATTTGACTCAAGACAGCAAGCTCTAGAGTTAAATGCCTCATTATCTGAATATTTTATGCTGGGTAAATATTTTGGCTCATTTAAAAATTCTTAATTTAAGGCAAAAATTTTTATTTTGGTGAAGACTTACTGTGTTGTGGTAGGCTTCATACATTCCATTTTATTATTAAATTTTAATGGATGTAGGTGGTGGATTCCAAAGACTGTATTTGGGTCCTTAAAATTGCCTCAGATCCTAATCATAACATTCAATAATCTTTTGGACAATTAGATGTGTGGGCTTTATCCATAATCAGTCACAATCAAGCCTTTCTCTCAGACTCATCATTTCACTAAAATCCCATTTACTTTTCAAAGAATATATAAATATATTTATAATATACCTACATGAATTATGTTAACCCATTTACAAATTATAAATAGTTTTAAAAGTTATAAATAAACACAAATTCATAAATAGTTTTTAAATTAAAAACATTGCACTTAATTTTGTGTGCATATATGATACATGTATATTTGCATGTGTGTTTATGTATGTGTGTACATGTGTATTTATGTGTGTGTGTATGTGTAGATGATGAATGTGCCATGGTACACATGTGCTCAGAGAACAATATAAGTGAGGTAGCAATAACTATCTAGGAATTGAACTCAGGTCCTCAATATCTTCAACTGTTGAATAAGCATACTGGCCAAAATTTGCTTTTTGTTTTTAATATGACAAATGAGTTTAATATTCCCCTTGATTTTTCCTTGACATTTCTATTCATCATCAAAATTACCTTCACAAAGACTGTTTGTTCTGTCAGTAAACATAGGAAACCCACTACTGACATAAGAAATAAAGTACATTTATTGAAGACATTTTCTATGGCTATGTGTTTTTGCATATAATGCATGCTGATTACTCTTCCTGACCCTCTCTTATTTCTCTCCCACCCCAGAAAGCATACCTGTGATCTGTATCACAGCAAAAGAATTGAAAAACAAATCAGACATCAGCAAATATAACCAAGAAATAAATTATAATGTGGTAGTATAATATATAATATAAATTATATATTATGTATAATATACATAAATGAACTCAACCTGTAAAGGAGGGATTATAAATCATTTAGAAAGATTGTTAACCAATAAAACAGGAAATTGGTCTAGGTAGAAGAAAGATTCAAAGATTCAGATTCTTACCTTACAGTATCAGCCAAACAAATCAAACAGGAATGAAAGAGCTAAGGATTAAAATAATAAATAGATAAATACATAAATGAATGAATGAATACATAAATTAGAAGCCAGGTGTGTAGGAATGGGTCTGTAATCCCAGCTATGAAGAAGACTGAGGCAGGAGGATTGATTGTTCAAGGCCAGCCCAAGGAACTTAGTGACAGCCTATTTTTAAATGAAAACATTTCTTCGTGTTATATGTGAGAGACCTTGAGTTCAATTCCCTGCTTTTGAAAAAAATAAACAAAAGGTAATTTTCTAACAAATAAAAATAAGAAATTTTCTGTGAAATTTTAAAGCATGGGGCAAGTACAAATGTATTACATAATGTAAATATTAATTACATAAATATTCTTTATTTACTTTTTAACTTTAATGATATGCAAACATATTGGCATTTATTTAATAGCCGTGGATACTGATATATATTTAATTTCATAAGAAATATTTTCAATAAGAAAGATTGCTTTTTCTGGTCTATATATCAATACCACCTATTTTTTTCTTAAAATTATAATCTAACCATTGTATATTCATTTATAAAATATGTAAGTACTCTGTGATCTAAAAGAATCATGGCTTTCAAGATGGCTCCATGGGTGAAGGTGCTTGACTACAAGTCTAATGACGTGAGTTTAAGCTCTGGAAGAGAAAACTGACTTCCATATTTTTCTGACCTCCACACACATGCTGTGGCACGTGATACCCACACAGGTTCCCTTCTCCAGTAAATAATTCTAACAAAACAACAACACAAACCTTTAAAACAAGAACAAGGTGGGTAAACATTTTTATTATTTCAAAAACTCAATTTCCATTGTATAATTATTTAACAAGAAACAAATTTATCTTGAAAAATAAAAGCATTAGAGTTTTAAACAAGAAAATTTCTTAATATAAATAAAATTAGACAGAATTTTTGTTGGGTAATTTTGATATTCACTTATATTTTTTCACAACAGTCCAATACAATGTGATTTTTGTCAAAGCTATATTTTTCTTCTACTAGGATGATGCTAAAAACTTGAAAATATTTTTGCCTTTACTTAACAGAAACATCACTGATACTTGCATAAATGAGTCAAACAAATTCTATAGTCATGAAAAATGTTTTAAATGGAAAATAATATCCCAACTTTAAACCAAGTTGCAGAAATGCATTTATATCATTCAGCTAATCACCATTTGCAATATCTGCATTTACATTTAAAAGTTGTAGTTAATGTAGAAGAGATTTTTCCCATTGTGTAATTTTTGCTCTGATAATCAAACTATTCTTCCTTGTGAAATGCAAATGTCCATGAAGACAGTAGCAGCTGGCAATCCAGTGCAAATAACTGTGAAAGCAGCAGGCCTGTCATGGCATCAGAGCAGAGACACACAGTGAGCAGTTTATCAATTTGTAAACAGGCAAGACCCCAGGGGTGACCTGAGCCCTGCATTTCAGACTGTTAGAAAGCACCAGTAAAGGGGCAAAGGTCAGTACAAGGCTCTGTTATGACACTTTTGTAGTGCTGAAACTCCCAGGCAATAATTCTTTGAGCTGTAAGCAGGCTGGGACTCCAACATTTAGAAAATTATTAAATCCCATTGATTAAGACAAAGGTATTGAATTTCCTGAAGTAAAAAAGAAACCAATGGTGACAACTTTAGAGATCGCTTTATTTTATTGTTTTATTTTATTTAAAATAGATTTTTTTTCATATACTATGTCCTTATTACAGTTTCTCCTTCCTCTACTCCTCCCAGTTCCTCCCTATCCATCCAGATTCAAACCCTTTCTGTCCCTTATTAGAAAACAAACAGGCATCTAAGGATAATAATAAAATAATGTCTGGATAAGGATTAATGGCTGCAAACCAATTAAATATAACCTAAATACTGGTTAAATTATTTAATTAATTATTTCTACAAATGGCACCCAAAGTAATTTAATTATTATTTTTTTTTTACAGGGCCAGTATTGTGGGCAGGGAAGGAGTGAGCCTAAGACAATCACCATCCCATGAGGATGGGTGTCCCTGGGCCCCAGACAGGGAACTAGCCTAAGATGACCACCAGTTGGTGCCACAGAGGTCTAGGGGAGCAGACCATGCCTGAGATGAACTCTGCCCTGTGGCATGGGTGGAGCATAACCCTCCTGAGACCACTCTTGAGACAACCCCAGACACTGTGGAGCCACTAAAGGAGAAAGTAAATGGTGGTGAAATGGAAGAGAAGAGAAGCAGGAGGATGTGGGAACAATGAAGAGAGGCAGAACTGGAGACTCGAGGGTAGAGATGAATAGCATAATGTGAGTATACGATGTTGCCACCTGGGACCATATGGGCCCCTGGCCTGTGCTGCTACTTGGGTCACATCTGCATCCTTGGTCCTGCAGCAGCAGGGATTTGTTTCCCCCAAATTCCAGGGAGATATCTCTGGTCTGGGATACCATCTAGGGGCATATTGATGTCTGAGAGCTGTACAGAATTTACCGCACAAATCATCTGGTCATCCTGGAAGAGTTGACCCTCAGTGCATGAGAACAGGAGATCTGACCCTACCCCTAGCCACCTGCAATTCTCAGGAGAACACATGGCCCAGGGCAGCACAGTAGAGCTGGCTTTGATTGCATGATTGTAGACCTCAAGGATATGAGTTTGGGCGAGGTGGCCCTGACACTCATCTCCTGTGCAGTGGCATGATGAGGGAGAGATACCCTACTTCCCCCTCACTCCTTGACACCTACAGTAGGCAGGAGACTTGGCAATGACATCCGAAGAGTAGGACAACTGGCCCTATCCCTCACCTGTTCTAGCACTTGGGAGAGTGTTAGAACACTGTACCTCACCTGGGCAGAACAATAAAGCTACTCTGATTGTGTAGGTACAGATGAGCCAGCTTCAGGACATGGAAATAGGAGAGTAGGAGAGCTGGTGCTGCTTCTTGCTGGCAGCTGCATTGGATGGGCCAACTGGGGCAGGATAGGAGAGCTCATCCTTGTGCCCTTCATGGCCTGAATGTGGGAGAACTGGCAGGGTGACCAGTTCAGGTAACTCTCAGGCCTACTTCCAGGGCTTTGAATTGTCTGACCCTTACATCTACCCCATCAATGAATTGCTGGAGTGTGTGAAATCATAGGTCAACACCTGAGAATTTTCTTGATAGTGAATGTGGAACTTAGAACCTGTGAAATAAGAAATTTATTGTTGGGAAAATCTAATTGCGTGGTGTGTAAAGGGTGTCTTTGCATTATTCAAACGCTGATTTCTGTACAAGCAGAGAGATGAGTACAGGCCAGACTTTGGTATTGATATTTTTATTGGGTCATCACCTGCCTGAGTACTTTGTAAACATTCTTCTCCTTCACCTTCTGAATGGTTTAATAAAGAACTTATGGCCTAATGTGAGGCAGGAGAGCATAGGTGGGACTTCTGGGCAGAGATAGGAATTGTGGGAAAGAATCAGGCATGGTTTGAGGAAGTTGAATGTACAAGGACTGAGGGGAGGTAATGGTCCATGTGACATACGTGACTAGAATAATGGGGTTACTTAATTTGTATGAGTTAGTGAGGGGTAGCCAACCAAGGCATAGGCAATAACAAAAAATAGTCTCTGTGTCATTATTGGGAGCTGGCAGGTTGAGAGAACCTGGAGATAGTTTACAGTAAACACTATTCAAATATTTATCTAGACATTTTTATAGGAAAAGCTGAGCATCTATATCATCATTTAAAATGCCCAAATAGTGAAATACGTTTTGAAAATTTTATAATAGAGAAATGAACAGAATATTTCAAAATGTAACAAGGAAATGGGAAGACTTCATCCAAAGAGACAGATCACATGAGTCAACTCATATGATCACAAAGCTATTTAAAAATTATTCACTAGAACAATAGTGGAAAATAAATTATACACAATAAAATAGTGCTAAAATTTACAGATTACTTTCCATAGTTTACCATTTCCTATAAATTTTCCAGTGTGCATGACCTGTTGGTTTTGTTTTGTTTTAAACTGAAGGTCTGTGTCTTTTTTGGTTATTATTTTAGAAAAATCTGTATTACTTGTTTATTACTTTCCTTTTCTTTCCTTCTCCTCATTACTGTCACTTTATCATGTGTTTTCAGTTATATCTATTTTACAACATATACTGAACACTCCAATTTATACTTCTGAGGTGACTTTTTTTTCCCTTTTCCTAATTTTTTTTCTTGAATTCAGTTAACTCTGATTTTTCATATTCCTTTCTTTGCTTTGTGGTTTAGTAATGAAGTAGATGGCACACTTTCATATTTTACATGGTCTTCTAATTAACTTTAATCTATGCTTCAATATTGGCGTTTTATTACTTTTGAAAGTTTGTTTGTGGAAGGTTAATGTAGTTTCACCAGCTAAAGTTGTTATTATCAATTTTTGTCTCTTCTTACTATACCTTCCTGTAAATGTTCTCTGCCTTTCCTAACATTTTTACTATTTTGGCATTTCTTTAATCCAGCAAAAGCAAATGATTCTTTGAAAGGGATGATAGATTATGTGAACAAGAATGATTTCTACCTCACCTATGCCCCCTCCAATTAGTGGAATGACAAGTCATTTGGCTTAAGCAATTGACAATCTATCCATGTGTTAGAAGAAATTTGTTTTCTTCTGAGTCTATATTGCTTCATGTGTTTCTAGAAATCTTAATTTCCACCAATCTTTTTATTTTTATTATTATTTTTTTTTTGTTTTGTTTTTCGAGACAGGGTTTCTCTGTGTATCCTTGGCTGTCCTGGACTCACTTTGTAGACCAGGCTGGCCTTGAACTCACAAAGATTCGCCTGCCTCTGCCTCCCAAGTGCTGGGATTAAAGGCGTGCGCCACCACCGCCCGGGTTTCCACCAATCTTTTTATATTTCCAAACTTATGTGAAATACAGATGGATCATTACATATATTCTCATTTCAGTTTTAAAGTGATATTTTCCAAGACTACCATTTCTAAAATCACACAAACACTTCAGTTGAGATGTCTCAGCAGCCAGGGTTCCTATGCAGTAGTCACAGACCCACTGTCAGTATTTACTTGCTGAAGGAGACCTTCCATTTAGTGGTGATATTCCAGAGATTCGGTGTTTCCCATGTATTGGCACTGATGGAAGCTAGATGTGCTCTTTACATGTTGTTCCGATGTTTTCTGAACTCTAGAGTAAGTTCTGTTTATATCCTTGAGTACACATAAAACCATTATGCTCTCTACCTTCCAATAAAGCATTCCACTACACCAGTGTGTTATTATGAGAACATTGTTTTCTTTCCTTGCTGATGTAGATGGACTTTGGCTCAGCCAGTCGTTATTACGTGATAGGCTGTCAGTAGGATGGATTACTGAACTTTAAGCAGACTACTGTTCTGACCTTTGTGTCTTGAAGAAGAAAAACTTGAACACTTTACTTCATCCTAATTCTACCAGGGTAAGCACAGAACTAGGGATAGTCATGTGGGACTCTTCAGATAACTGTGTGCATATATCAGGAGATTCAACACTTCCCAGGTACCTAGGTGCTAGTTTTTGACACTTTTCCACTCAGTAATGGCAACTTCTGTTCCTGATAATCCAGTTGCATCACCTTCCTGTCTGAGCTGGAAGGGAGGACATCTGCTGTGAAATATTGGCCCTAAAGCCCCACTTCCTTTCCTTGTCACTGAAAGAAACACATAGATCTGTAGACAGATGAAAGTACATGATTCGCAGATGAGTGCTGGGAAGGAGATCAGTCAAAGCTATTCGATGATGACAAGGAACAGGAGGACTCTTCCTGCAAGATGACTTTATATTTACTAAAGGTTTAGTACTGTTAAAAAAAAGAACATGACAGTGTGATGATTAGTTTGTGGTGAGCTACACTTCAGAAGCAGTAACTCTACAGGAAACTCTGTCAATGACAAAGATATGCAGGTATCAGTCTATGTAGGTTTCCATAGGTGTTTTTTTTTTGATTAATTTTGTTTTTAAAAAAATCATGAAAACACATATTTCATAACCAACAGGGAGAGAAACTGCCCTGTATGCAGGGCTCTGACTCATCAAGGACAGAGTCAAAGGCCTGGTGTGTTCAGAGAGATACAGCAAAGCTTGTCTTTCCTCTCATACAGCCAGTCCTTCTGGACTTTGATCAAGAGTCTCTATGCAAAGTGGTCATTCCGGCTATTGGCACAGGAGATGGCAGTTCTGCACTGGTCAGTTCATTATGACTAAAAGAAAATACACTGGGGATCTAACTTCCAACAGGAAATTTTGTTTTCTCATAGTTTTGGAAGTTCTAGCCCATCGTTAGATGACCCAGGTTTATGAGGCAACATACCATACACCCCTTTGGAGGTCATGTCCCTGATAAACTAAACAAATTGCCTTTAAACACATCTAAACATCATTCTCACCTCTCAATAGCATCATTGAGGACCAATCCTCTAACATATGGACACACTGAGTGCCAATGTATGACTTTGATACTGAAAAGAAAAAGACAACATAGTAAAATGGAGTGATTTGCTTTGCATAACACTCAAAATCAAAGAGGGACTGTGGTGCTGCTAATTTTTCTCTGATTTATGATTAAAATTAGGACTAAAATCCTGAACCTCGGTCAATATCTAGTATGCATTTAAACATCTTTAGCATTCGTAGACTTTTCTCATGTTTTCACTTACCTCTCAGTATATGTAGTTCTTTGTGCATAAGAATGTTTTTCAAGATTCTTCAAATATTCACATATATGTTAGAGTGAGTTTGGTATGAGCATAAGAACATGCCAATAAATACCTGTTTCTTATACTTTATTGTGCCAATTCATATCCCCCAATAAATGAAGAAAATTATGTCTACCACCAAAACATTAAACTCAATGCAAAATATACATCAAAAACAAATGGGGAATGAAACATGCTAAGATTCTGCTTTGTTAGCAAAGACTTCTAATTAGCTGCTTGTGGAAACCTTGAGTATTTCTTTTAAAAATGACTGAAATAATGCTATATTACTATAGCAAAGTGTTCCCAAATTTGTAAGCACATTTTCTACTCACCAGTGAGGAGAAGACATTTTGAAAGCATGGTAAAGATGCATTATTATGGACATAATTTATGCAACTCTATTATGTAGTGAGAATGTTTCTCTGAAGTCAGTACAAAGAGCTGAACTAGAAATAAAGTATTAATTTTCATTTTGATTCAAAGTATGTCTGAAACTTAACACCCAAATCATGCTGATGCTATCTGCCCATGATTTCAATCTCAATAAGCAGCATGTAGAGGGAGAATTCAATTGTACTATACAGATTTCGTTCAGTCAAGGGAACAATGAAACAAAATTCCCTTCAGGAAAATGCCAAACTGTTTATTGACCAGTGGACTAGAAACTGTTGGAGCAAACAGAATTTTAGAGCTTCATGATCTACCACAATCTCTTTACAAATGACAAGTCCAGAGTGGAACAATGGAAGGAGCTGTGATTATATCATGCCAGTTTAATCTAGGATAATGTTTGCTGAAGAAAATTGATCATTTAAATCAAGTCAGAGTCAGCAAATAAATTTTCTAATTTTTTTAGTTATAGCTTTAAACACTATCATTGAGAACAAAATTTGTAATTTTTACATACACCAGTATCTTGCTTTCTCTAAAACTGGTGCCACATTTAAAACACCTCTAAGTAGATAAAAATAATGCATCTCTTTTTAATTTTTTTCTTCATAAAAATTTCTCAAAGCAAAGCAAAAATGTTTACATTATTTTTGTCTCTACATTGCAATTTTTCTTCAGAAAGCCTTTTGACAATCAAGCTAATTGAAGATTTTGAATACTAGTTCACAAGAATCATAGATGAAATGTATTATACATTTGCCCACACAGGTCTGCCTCTACCCATTACCCAAGTAGCACTCAATGATGTAATTCACAGCTCTTTTCACTGCTCAAAGGCAGAAGAAGCACAAAAAGAAGTAGATACCAATTAATCCACTTTCTTCTATTGTACAACTGTCAGAATTAGAAATTAATTACACTTGTCAAAAAGTGAGTCTAAATCAGTCCGTCCGTGTGTCTATTGTACCCATCCTTGTGCGCTGAGCAAACAAATGGTTCCTCACCTAACAGAAACTCCACTTTAAGAGAAAGAGTAGGGTGGAGGAAGGAGTTCATAGTCTGTGTTCGATAATTCAAAAAATATGATTTGCCAACCTCTGGCTCACTTTTTCAGGAAATGATTGCTTGTTAAATTAAACATACAAATAAATTTTTGATCGAAACCCAAATGGGTGAGTTTGGCATTTGAAGAGGAGTCTAACAGTGAGAGTCTGTGGATGAGAAGGGGGATACACTCACAGAACATGGATAAGGTAAGTGGACAAGGTCAGGTATGGCAGATCCAACCTATGAGGACAGGTTTGGATTTTATCCTAAATCCAAAAACAAGAAAATTCATAATTTCAGCATGTGCATGTGAGATAATTTTTCAAGCTAGAAAAATATTCCACTGACTCCTATGAGAAACTCCTCTATTTACAGAAAGATGTATAAATGTTCAGGAGGGTGTATAACAATGACTTCTTGTTTGAGTTTCACACTTACATGTGTTATTTGCAATGTGCCTAGAGACTGGAGGACAGACTGAAATTCCTTTTGACATTTTTCACATATATTATCTTGAAGGGGCTGATAGATTAATATAAGTTAGATTTAGTGAATATCTAAGTTTCTGATACAGACTCTTAATTCGGGGCATGAAGATCAACTGCTGTGAGCAATTAGCTTATCAGCTTATGGATGAAGTCAGGTGAAATGAGGGGAGTCTCTTTGGACTGAAAAACAAGGTTGAAGCCAGGTGAAAGAAGGAAAGACTTTATGACCTGGCATTGCTTTCAACTGATAAGTGGGCAGAGCCCAAATTAAGCTGAAGCAGGTGGAACAAGGAGTGATCCTATTTAAGGACAAGTGGATGACGCCAGAGGGGCGCGTGCGTGCTAAGGGCCCCCGATATGAGAGAGCTCCGAGAGTCCTGCTGGAGAAAGTTCTGGTAGACCAATGGCCAGATCTCCCTGAGGCAGAAGGAAGCTGGTGAGCAGAGAAAGCCTCGGCAAGACAGCAAAAGGCCAAGGACTAAACCCTGTGGCTCAGCTTTTGCCTAGAGGGGTTTGACCTGTCCGAACAGTGGCCTGAACGGAACTGTGGCCAGCTTTAAAGACTGAGGCAGAACGGCAGAGTTGCTGATACGAAGGAAATAAGTTGGCCTACAGACGGCTGAGGTCTCCCAGAGAGAAGAAAGCCTCAAGCTTTATTTAAAGTGAGACTTCGATAGTCAATTTACCCTGACGAACCTGCGTCTGAGAGATCCAGAAAAAGGACTGCTAAGTGCGTTAAAGAGTCTACCCCCGAGACTGGTTTCCTGACGACTGAGGACCTGCCCCAGAGACTGTATCATTCTAAAAGGGTATGAAAGTAGTTGTTATGATTATCAATAGGTTTAGTGGATAGGTTAAAGGGGTTGTAGGAATTTATAGGTTTAATAGTTAAGAAATTGCTGGTGTTTGTTATAAGTGAATTTAGTAATAAATAAGTGTTAAATAATAGTTTAAAAGTTCGGTTTCATTATCTCAAAAACTTAGTTTAAGAAATAAATGATATATTTAGATTTAATGTCAAAACGAAGTGAAAATATTTCATTTAAATATATTTATATTATTTGTTTATATTGATAAGTACTGATCTTTTAATGTAATGTTATGACAATTACAAATGATTTAAATGACCTCTCAAATTTACTTAAGAGTTAGATACGATTTACATAAAGAAATCTTCCTTTCGTATAATCCCCCTTCTTGTACATTTTTATGTAGTATGTTTATTCATAGGAAGTGTCAGAATGAGCTGTTATCTAATTTAATTTTGTTTGTAAAGATAAGTTCTCTGTCACACAAGGACACATTACTTCCTGAGAACTAATGAATGTGATTGATCATGGTGGATAGTTGTCATTTTGTAATAATAAAGTAAGCTGTATCTTTCCAGAAGTGGTGCCAGTCATAACACTATGTAAGAAAGGTAAGATAAGGACAAAGGAAACTGGAAAAGCCATGGACGCCTATGATGTGCTCATTGCATTCTTCACTGCATAAGATGCCTATTCAGAAAACAGCTTCAGTCTGTTCAAAGTTAAATCCAAGTTTTTGGAGTATTTTTAAGAAAATGAAGAAAGATATTTTGAACTTAGAAAAGTAAATATTTTTCTATTTCTGTTTATTTATATTTTTAAAAAGAAAGCATATGCACAAAACTTAGTGAAAATGAATTCAATACCACAATCACAAAATTTAGGAGCAAAAGGGAATTATTGACAAATCCGTAGTATAGCATATGGCTGTATTCTCTAATAAGTGCTACACAAGGCGTTGACTTGAATCTTCTAGGGTATTCAAAGGAATGCCGGGATAAATACTACCATACAAAAATTGTACCGTGCCTACATACCAATAACAAACAAATCAAAAGAAAATAAATGCCATTTACAATTGTTCCAAATAAAATAAAATACTTTGGAATAAACCTAACTAAGGAAATAGATGATCTCTATAATGAGAACTTACTGATACTCACAATAAAAATTTAATAAAACCTAAAAAATGGAAAGGTATCTCATGCTCACAGATTGGAAGGATCAACAATGTCTTAGTTTGTAGCATAAATGTATGTATGTATCTATTTGGGAGTGTATGTGTGTGCATCTCACAAAATTAAAACTAGAAAGTGGTCATGAGAGAAGGAGAGAGAGGCATTATAGATAAAAAAAGGGAGGGGGAGAGCAGGGTGATGAAACTAGGAATAAGGAAAGTCCAAAGGGGGGAAAAAAATCTTGGATATGAGGGGTTAAACATTGGAGTAAAATGCAGTGGCAGGAAAATTAGGAGAGCAGGGGGAGGGTCAGACAAACCTTGTAAGAAAATGTTATAAAGAAGCCTGCTACAATATAACCTATATATACATATATACATATACACATACATATATATATATATGAATGTGAATGAATGATTTACATAGATGTTCATTTCACTGTTTACACTTTGTTGATCTACAAACACAGTAACCGTCCTGAATTACATTTTGTATGTTTTCCAACATGAAAGGGAAAAAGCATGGACTTTGTTTTACTTTAACCTCTGCATTTCTATAAGCATTCCTTGAAGGAGTTTTCATTTTCAGTAAGCATTTAAGAGACCTATTTCTTCTTGAACTCTTGATGTGTCTTTATGTTGTAAAAAATTTTCCAGCCAGACAGAGGTGGCACACCCTGGAGACAGAGGCTGGTGGATCTCTGCAAGTCTGGAGGCTACCTGATGTACAGAGTGATTACCAAGACAGCTATGCTCCTGTCTACAAGTACAGCAGAGCATCATTAACATGTCAGGGGTTGGCTCTCTCTCATAGGTTGGGTCTCAAGTTGGGTTAGTCATTGGCTGGCCATTCTCTCAATCTCTGCTCCAACCTTATCCCTGGATGTCTTGTAGGCAGGGTAGATTTTGGCTCAAGGGTTTTATGATGGGTTGGTGTCCCCTTCCCTCCACTGGCAGTCTTTCCTGGCTTTAGGAGATGACTACTTCAGTCTCCATGTCTCCCACTGCTAGAATTCACTAATCCCATGGTTTATTTTTTAAGGACAAATCACTTATTTGGTTGAGAATGTAGGAGAGTCTTGGAGTTTTCAGTTGGCAGCAATAATCTTATGAATCCAGTACACATCATTACATATATGAGTCTACACTCCAGGAAGGTCATTTAGGGTACAATCAAACCCTATGTAACATATATATATGTTATATATATATAACATATATGATATATATGTATACATAGCATATATGTATGTGTAGGTATATGTATATGTGTATGTGTATATGTATGTGTATGTGTATATGAGGAGATGATTCTCCAACTCCCTGGACTTTCCACTGCATACCACAGGATCACCAGAGTCATTCTATCAGGCATCTTTATGGAAAGTGTTCAGTACTATAACATATGTTATTGGATACCTGTATCATCATTTGAGAATAAGTCAGTCAGTGTGTGATAGAACTTGCCCTGAATATCATTAAATTTAAATGTCTATAAATGATCTGATGTCTGAAGAAATGACTTCAAGGTAGATCATTTAGCTCAGTAGTTGAAAGCTTGCATGGCAAGCACAAGGTCCTGGATTACATCCTCAGTCTGTATATAAAAGAATGCTTTCTAACTCTACAGCACTCTAAACTCAAATGTTTCAAATATGTTTCAAAATGGATGGAGCAGAACATGCTCATTGTTAGTACAGTGATTGTCTTTTTTTTCACTTTAAGAATACATTTTTTAAATTTTTAAAAATATTTACTTATTACTTCAGGTTATATCTCCATCTCAGTGTCCTCTTTCTGTCCCTCCCAGTCCCACCTTCCCATCGTCTACCCCCTATCCCTTCCATCCCACTCCTCTGGAGTGGAGTGTCCCTACATAACAGTCCCCCACCCCAGTTCAGCAGTCATATGAGAGCCAAGAGCCTCCTCATACACTATTAACAGTTATTTTTCCAAGGTCCAAAATGATACAATGATCCCATGAACACATTGTGACACTCCTTGATGTTATATTTCCCCATTCACTTTACAGAATATTTGTTCCTTCATCCTTACTCTTGAAGTTATGACAAGTTGCGTGTGTGTGTGTGTGTGCGCACACACACACACACACACACACACACACACACACACAACTTTCTTTGTTACTAGCTCTGAAGTGTTGTATTTCCAGGAAGTTGAAATTCTCATAGGAAGTCCACTACACTGAGCCCAATATTTAAAGCCACTAGATAAGTGCATCATAGCTGAAATACATAGTAAAATTAGACATTCAAAAATTAACATGTTGCAGTAATATCTGTTGATCGCATACATTGAATAGAACTTAGGGACTTTATTAGCCAGAAATAAACAAGTTGCCTTGAACCTTGTCAAATATATTTTTTCATACTTCCTCTGTGTGAAAGCTCAGCCATCCTGCCTGCAAACATGGAACTCTGTGAACTTTGCTTTTTTGACTGCACAACCTGCAAGTCCCTCTTTGCCCAAATACTCTTTCAATTCATTGTTTCAAGTGTGTTTTTTCCAAACTGTGTCCACTTGTCTTAAATTGTTCCTTCACTCGGAATTATTTGTTTATCCACTTGGAACATAACATATTTCCTGCAAGGAGTATGGCTAATTGATTGACTGGCTCACTTGTAGAGACAATTAATTAAATTATTAACCAGTATTTATACTATATTTAATGGGTTGGTGGGTTAATCCTTAACCTGTCATTATGAAATCACACAGACACCTGATGGATTTCAACAAGCCTTAGCCTGGATTGAGCAATTGTGGTCCATATAAACTATGGGTGTAGTTATATTCCCCATATAAAACCCCATAAAATATACATATGTCCCCTGGGCTGTTTTTATCCATGCTATGCTTATGTCCCAGGCCACATGGAATGATGTTCTTCCATCTGACCTATCGCATCTTTTCTCCTTCTTCTCACCTGGCTTCTTCCCATGATCCTCTCTCCTCCTCCAGAGACACCAACCCTTTCCCCATGTGCCTCTCTCTCTAAACACTCACAACCCTCAGCATTTTATTAAAGCCAGTAAGAGACAATGGTTCACAAGCAAGCAAAGCAACAAGACAGCAAGCAGGCCTCTGGGAGAAATTTTTAACATTTAGAAAACATTACAGATCACTGCATCCCTACCCTCTCTCAGCTGATTGACTGGCATACCCTCTCTCATTTCTCCTGTGCCACTTCCTCCCCAGTCCTTTTATTATTTAGAGAATGTAATTTTTAGAGAATATATCAAAGATTTTTGAAATTTGTTTTTTATCATGGATTTCATTTTTTTTGTCGCAGCATATAGCCAAATTGGTAATCACATTATATTTATTAACAGATACTCCCTTAGTCTCAATAATGCCTACCCCAATGGGCAAATATAAAGTATTTATAGTAAAATTACCCAAAAGACAAACCCACCCAGCC
Organism: Lophiomys imhausi; assembly: GCA_907164525.1. Lineage (NCBI taxonomy): Eukaryota > Metazoa > Chordata > Mammalia > Rodentia > Muridae > Lophiomys > Lophiomys imhausi. Next base: position 536,367 of record CAJQZJ010032367.1, on the reverse strand, counting down.
CTCCTTCCAAATATAACAAAGAAGATAGGAATAGATCCCAGGTTAGAATGAAAGACAGACAACACTATCCTACAAAGGAAGCTTTGCATCTCCCTGGTGGCTTGGCTCTTTTCTCTGTGAAGCTAAAGAGTTGGGCACAAATAAATATGAGACATTCCAATCCAGCCACAACAAGAAGAATGAATTCTCAGATTGATGTCACACTATGTACCTGTGTCAGAACATATGAAGGACAAAAACTCTTAACAGATTTATTAAACAGTTAATGACTCATGATGTCTCTTAAAAATGTATACACAAACATAAATGCATATGCTTATATATATGTACATATACACCTGTATAGGCACACTTATATGCATATATATAAGACATATATGTATATATATATACATACACACACATGTGTGTGTGAACACTGAGAATCAAGCCTATGTTCTTCTATACTACAAGCTCACATCCCACTCACTTCCAACTGCATTGCTAAACTGAACTATTGAAGTTGAGAATGCCATTCCACTTACAGAAGAAGGAATTTGTGGTTCTTAGTCACTATCTTATGGCATATTTTACTGTGTTAATGAGTGAAAGCACTTGCAAGTAGAAATCATTTTCTATGATCTTAGAGATAAAATATATAGTTAATAATAAGTGGTAACCTGAAAAAAATTAAGTCTTAAAAATTAATTAGAACCATGACAGTATTTTGTGCCACGTGATGTATAGAAACAAAATATGATAACATTGTGTTTACATCTCACTTTAGTTATGGGTAAAAAGAAATTTGGTAAAGATTATACAATTTATGTAAAGAATAAGACAGAATCTAAGTAAACTCTGGTATTTAAATAAAAGGAATTCCACTTGTCTAAGAGTTTATAATAGGAGAGAATCAAAATATACCTTAAAGCAAATATATTGAAACATAGGAAGATTTTTAAGGAGAAAGCTTAATAGTAAAAACAGCTAATAAGTTTGAGTAGCTACTATATGCCAATAGCCACTTTTCTAGCTCTTCCGCATATATTATGTTGCTATATTCTCAGAAAAATCTAATTACATGGATGATGTGTTATGAACAATTTACAGAGTTGGAAACTTAGGGCATAGAGGTGAAGTGTTGTTAAGCAGCCTGTCGTAAAGAGTGGCATTGCCCATAAGTGGCAGAGCTGGGCTCTGGACTCAGGCAGTCTGGCTCCAGGAACTGTGTGTGCTCTTAGCCAGCACTATTTCTCTTGGCCTTGGTTATTGGAGCCTTATTATCACTTCATAAAGTAGGAATTTTTTTATTCTAACTTTAAGATAAGGTAATTGAAACTGAAATAGATGAAAATAAAGAGTTTTGAAAAGCACTAAATAGAGAAATCATATTAACACTCAATTCAGCATTTAATAGTGCCCAGCAGTGTTCCATGTAAATTACCTATGCTACCCCATTTTACTTCTCACAGTAAAACAGCAATTTGTGCACCTGGAACTATTTGTTTAATCTTCACTTTCCAGAAGACCAAAGAGAATCAGCATATGTAAAAAAATGTGTGGAAAATGACAAAAGATAGTTAGCCCAGCTGGGATGCCAATGTAGGAAAGTTGACTTCAGTTGAAGTGCTTATGTCCTTCAGAAAAAAATGATTTTCTCCTCTTCTACTATATAATAATAGTGAGCAAAAGGTACAGAATAAATAGATTATATATGCCAAGTTCTAATGATGTTCCATGGAAAAAGAAATTTTACCTTAATAAAATTTAAAAAGTAATTAGTAGTGAAAGAGTTAGGTATTAGTCTGGAAGAAAGAAGATCAAAGAAAGTCATGACATTCAATATTCAGTGAGCTCAATCATTGTGATTAATTTTTATATTTATTATTCTTTTGGGAGATCAATTTATCCACTGAACAATCTCTAACCTGATATCAATTATATTTAAAAAGCTAACAATTTTTGAAGCTGGTAATTAAATCATTACAAATATGCCCACATTTCCCATTCTTTGAAACCTTAATTCTTACTAGCAATATATATTTTTCTGTTATTATTTAGATGTCATGAAATAAAGTTTAAGGTTTTTTTGTTTTTGTTTTTGTTTTGTTTTGTTTTTAGGAAATCTCAATCTTTTAAAATTTGACATCACTGATCACCGTCTCTTCAGGTTTTGATCTGACAGTAGTAAAAATAACCCTCCACAGCAGTTCAGTAATCATTTCTTGAGGATCTACTGAGGTTCACTAAGGCAGCACAAGTTGGTAAGAGCTAACAGATAAACAAGCCCACTCTGAGGCTGCAGGGAACATGCCTGGCATTGGTCATGAGCCATAGTGGAGGAGAGGAAAAGCAAGTTCACTCTCCTGGAAACATGAATAGGGGCATACTGTACCAGCTACCATGCTATGTAGTGACAATGAGGATTGAATATTTGAAGAATTAGCCCTATCCTTCTAATTCATGTATTTCCAAACAAAGAAAAACTGTTCACTGGGTTGCTGGGAAATGGACAGACATAATAATAGAGGAATGGAAAGGGAAGCAGTGGAGAGGTCCTGGCAAGGGATTAAGAAGCCCAGAATTCAAGGGTTTTTCTTACTTTCTCTTCTAGTAGATTTAATGTGTCCAGCCTTATGTTAAGGTCTTTGATCCACTTGGACTTAAGTTTTGTACAAGGTGATAAGTATGGGTCTAATTTAATTCTTTTACATGTGAACATCCAGTTGGACCAGCACCATTTGTTGAAGATGCTGTCCTTTTTTCATTGTGCAGTTTTGGCTTCTTTGTCAAAAATTAGGTGACCATAGGTGTGTGGGTTCATTTCTGGGTCTTCAATTCGATTCCATTAATCCACTGGTATGTTTCTATACCAGTACCATTGGCACAGGTGCTAACTTCCTGAACAGAACACCAACAGCTCAGGACCTAAGACCAACAATCAATAAATGGGACCTCATGAAACTGAAAAACTTCTGCAAGGCAAAAGACACTGTCATTCAAACAAAACAGCTGCCTACAGATTGGGGAAAAAATCTTCACCAACCCCACATCTGACAGAGAGCTAATATCCAAAATTTACAAATAACTCAAGAAATTAAATGCCAGGAAACCAAATAATACAATCAAAAAATGGAAAAAAAAAGAGCTAAATAGAGAATTCACAAAGGAGAAATCCCTAATGGCTGAGAGACACTTGAAAAAATGCTCAGGATCTTTAATCATCAGAGAAAAGCAACTCAAGACGACTCTGAGATTCCATCTCACACCTGTCAGAATGGCTAAGATCAAAAGCAAATGACAGCATATGCTGGCGAGGGTGTGGAGAAAGGGGAACCCTCCTCCATTGCTGGTGGGAGTGCAGGCTTATGCAACCACTATGGAGGTCAGTCTGGTGATATCTTAGAAAACTCGGAATAGCTCTGCCTTGGGACCCAGCCATACCACTTCTGGATATACATCCAAATGACTCCTCACTGAATCACAAGGAAGTTTCCTCATCTATGTTCATAGCAGCCTTATTTGTAATAGCTAGAAACCAGAAACAACCCATATGTCCCTGAACTGAAGAATGGATTAAAAACTGTGGTACATCTACACAATGGAATACTACTCAGCTATCAGAAACAATGAAATTAGGCAATGTGCAGCCAAATGAACAGAACTAGAGAAGCTCATCCTGAGTGAGCTAACCCAGATTCAGAAGGATGCGCACAGCATCTATTCACTTATAGTCGGATTTTAGCTATATAGTAGAGGATAACTATACTACAACCAACACACCAAAGGGAACATGGGACATAGACTTTTTCTTTTTCTTCCTGTCACTGAGACACTTTTCCCTAGTGATGTTGCCTTGTAGGCCCCCAGTGTATGAGGAGGCTCTTGGCCCTCATATGACTGCTGAACTGGGGTGGGGGACTGTTATGTAGGGACACTCCACTCTAGAGGAGTGTGATGGAAAGGTTAGGGGGTAGAGGGTAGGAGAACAGGACTGGGAGGGGTGGAAAAGCACACTGAGATGGAGATGTAACCCAAAGTAATAAATAAATTAATTTTAAAAAAAGGTGCTCAGGATTACTTTAACCTCTAAACTTGCAACTTCCACAAACCAGGGCAGCAGCAGGAGAAGAAGCCAAATGAGAGATATTGGGGGGAAATGTCAACCTCAGCATCTAATGAGTTTTATAGTTTTAAGATGGTCAGCTGAATATGGAAAGAATAAGAATCAACATGTATCAGAGATGACTACAAAGTGGACTAGCTTGATGACTCAAAGGTATTCTTGTACCTGAACTTTTTAAAATTATTAAATATTTATTTATTAGTAACTATGTTCACTTATAGCAAATACAAATACTTAACTACTAACCCTACAATTCCCACAATCCCTATGACCTAACAACTAAACCTATTGATAACTATTACAACTATTTTCATTAACCTTTTAGAAGGATACAAGTTCTTGGGCAGGTCCTCAGTCATTAGGAACACAGTCTCTGGGGTAGACCCTTTAACGCACTTAGCAGTCTTTTTTCTGGAATATCTCAGACTTAGATCCACCAGGGTAAATTGGCTCTGGCGGTTTCACCTTAAATAAGGCTTGAGGCTTTCTTCTTTCTGGGAGACCTCAGCTGTCTGTAGGCCAACTTATTTCCTTCATATCAGCAACTGTGGTGCTCTGCCTCAGTCTTTAAAGCCAGCCACAGTTTTGGCCACTGTTCTGACAGGTCAAACCCCTCTAGGCAAAAGCTGAGCCACAGGGTTTAGTCCTTGGCCTTTTGCTGTCTTGCTGAGGCTTTCTCTGCTCACCAGCTTCCTTCTGCCTCAGGGAGATCTTGCCATCAGTCCACCAGCACTTTCTCCATCAGAGTATATAAACTACTTGTTGTCTTTTCTTTTTTTTCTTACTTTATTTTTTATTTCTTCAAGTTACATCTCAATTGCAATCCCCTCCCTACTCCTCCCTCCAGTCCCATCATCCCACCCACTTCCACCTCAACCCACCCATCCCTTTCCTTTTTTTTTTTTTTGTAAGTTTAAGGAATATATCTTCCCTCCCCAACAGCTCCCCCTTTCAGTCCAACAAATGGCTTTTTCTTTTATAATAATAAATACAATACAAAACAACAGAGGTAATTAGACCACAATTATGAGAGTTATATGGCTTAGCATACATTCCCAATGTCCAGTCTATAACTATTTGGCACCTGACTTTAACATTCTACTATTTACCCATATCCATGAGTTTGAAGTTCTATATACTACTCAACTTTCATCCTAACTTTCATCACAATTTTAAAAACATCTTCTTAGATCCAGAACACCCTCTTGATTGCTAAACAACTCAAAATTTAACTATGTGACTCTAGCTATCTATTCTTCAACCACCTCAGAAAACTGAGAGAGATAAATATATCTGATTATATAGGAAGTGCAGGGCCTGCAGCTTCCAAAACTAAGAAATGACATACTAGTGGCTGTCTGGACAGTTCCCATTTTCTCTCCATACATTACAGCATCAATCTTCAGTTGTTTGGCCCCATTTCTCTGACAGATATTGATTGTAGAGCAGGAATTATGAAGGACTTGCCTACCCTGTCTTGGCAGAGCTAGGCTCTCAACTTACCTGCTTCTAAGTTTTGTCCTTTTTGGACAGCATTCTGTCTACAGTTGGAGCAAGGGGTTTTTCCTGCCAAGAGATAGGCTTGCGACAAATTCAATCATCTCTCACTGGAGATTCTTCGATGCTCATCTTCTACTTGGAGTAGAATAGGGGGTGCTGTCAGGAGTTGACATGTCTCGATATCAAAAAAATCTAAAGTTAAGAAAACATCTTTGAATGCCATATTCTGCAGACGTCTTGAGGTTTTTGAAGACCACCTATCTATCTCTTATATTTGGATAAGCAAATGTTGCTTGTCTCTTAGCAACTTGATATCTGATTAGCTTAGAAAATAACTGTGATAGACTGTCCTAGTACCTAACAAAATGACAGGCTTGCATGACTATTAGTTTGCATTTCTTAATTGTCCTAAACAGTTTATGACAATTAGTAGCAAAAGGCCGAAACTTCACATTTCATTCGTTGTCTTTTCTTGCATGAGGACTTGCTGGCATTGAAGTTCTCTAACATGCAGCTCTGTAGCATGCTGCTCTCCAGGGGCTCATCCACTTGTCCTTAAATAGGATCGCTCCTTGTTCCACCTGCTTCAGCTTAAGTTGGGCCTTGTCCACTTAGTAGCTGAAAACAATGCCAGGTCATAAAGTCTTTCCTCTTTCACCTGGCTTCAACCTTGTTTTTCAGTCCATAGGCTCCCCTCATTTCACGTGACTTTCACATGACTTCATCCTTGTTTTTAGTCGACAAGCTGATAAGCTGGTTGTTCACAGCCAAGTTGATCTTCATGCCCCGAATTAAGAGACTGTATCAGAAACCTAGATATTTACTAAATCTAATTTGTGTTATTCTAACCCTTACATACTCTTTTTTGTTAGAAGGAACATTCTGGGTCTTCCTGCTATGAAATTCCAAGTTAAAGACATTTGTTTTTCTTGGCATTCATGAAGCAAAGTGTCAGAATCTGTGGGAGTGATGGTATATTTTATTTTTCAAAGTTGTCAATAAATAATAGCTAAAATTATCCAGGTTTCAACTGAATTGTTCTTATAGAATCTGCAACTCAAAATTACAGCTCTTTGTGTCAATGAAAAGCAAGACGTTTTGTGGATTTGGTACTAGAGAACCCAGGGTGTCCTGAACATGAGGCAAACAATCATACGATTTTATATGCTGAACACCAAAGGAGCTATTTCTATTCAGAATGATTTTGTTTTACTATCTTTTTAATATATTTTTCTAAGTATCTTTATTTTGGAAATTGAAATATAATTACACCATGTTCTCCCTTCACTTCACACCCTCAAACTCCTCCTCTGCATAACTTCCTTGCTCACTTTCAAATTCATCACCTCTGTTTCTTTGTTATGTATAGAAGTTTGCTGTGAGATTTTTCGTCTCCTAGAAATGTCAAAGGGTTTACTAATGAAGTCTCAGAGTGGTTTCCTTACACTTTTTAATAAATATTAAGTTCATGGAGAATTCTTTTACTGATACTTCAATAATAAACAAGTTTTGTTTGTGTGTGTGTGTGTGTGTGTGTGTGTGTGTGTGTGTGTGCAATGTTAGACCCTAGATGTAACACCATTCTGTGGTGTTAAAATTCAATTTGACATTTGATGTCAAGATGGCTTTGTAGGTTTATGATTTAAGGTAATGGCAGGTAAAATAGAAAATATGTAAACCTAACATACAACAGACTCAACAAAGAAAATCATCTTCAGAAATAAACATAAAACCCCAATATCAGCTTAAATACAGGTCAAAATCAGAAGCCTCTCATGATGACCAGGAAGTATATTCAACAACAGAGAATAAAAATATTCTGTAGACAACTCCTTGGACAGAAGAGTATAGGCAAGAAACTCTTACTAATTCCCTCCCTCTCCTTACCCCCCCAAAAAAAAGCTGAAGAATTTATCTCTCCCAGTCATCAGGGAAACACAAATCAAAGCAACTCTGTGATTCCATCTTACACCTGTCAGAATGGATAAGATGAAAAACTCAGGCGACAGCACATGCAGGGAAGGATCTGAAGAAAGGGGACCACTCATCCCTTGCTGGTGTTAATGCAAACTTGTACAAACCACTTTGGAAATCAATCTGCTAATATCTCAGAAATTTGGAAATAGTTCTACCTCAAGACCCAGCTATACCACTCCTGGGCATATACCCAAAAGATGCTATACCAAACCACAAGGATATCAGTTCAACTAAGTTTATAACAGCTTTATTCATAATAACCAGAAACTGGAAATAGCCCAGATGTCCTTCAACTGAAGAATGGATACAGAAACTGTGTTACATTTACACAATGGAATACTACACAGCTATTAGAAACAAGGAAATCATGCAATTTGTAACCAAATGGATGGAAGTAGAAAAGCTCATTCTAAATACAGAGATAGATAGGTGGTCTTCAAAAACCTCAAGGATTTGTAGAATATAACATTCAAAGATGTTTTCTTAACTTAAGATTTTTTGACATTGAGACATGTCACTCCTGACAGCACCCCCCCACCCCCCTCATTCTACTTCAGGTAGATAATGAGCGTCGAAGAATCTCCATTTGGAGATGGCTGCACTAGTGGCAAGCTTGTCACTGGACAAGAGAAAGCCCTTGCTTCAATTATAGATAGAATACTGTCCAAAAAGGACAAAACCTGGAAGCAGGTAACTCGACAACCTATCTCTGCCAAGAAAGGGTAGGCAAGTCCTTCATAATTCCTGCTTTACAGTTAATGTCTGTCAGAGATACTGGGCCAAAAGACTGAAGATAGATGCTCCAATGTATTGAGAGAAATTGTGGACTGTCCAAGCAGTCAGCTGTCTTTCATTTCTTTGTTTTGGAAGCTGCTGGCTCTGCACTTCCTGTTTATTCAGATACATTTTTCCTTCCCAGGTTTCTGATGTGGTTGAAGACTAGATAGTTACAGTCTCACAGTTAAATTTTAAGTTGTTTAGGAATTAAAAGGATGTTCTAGGTCTAAGAAGATGTTTTTAAGTTGATAATGCAAAAGTTAGGATGGAAACTGAGTTAGGTATAGAACTTTAATCTCATAGAGATAGATAATAGAATATTATTTTCAGATGCCAAATACGTATGGACTGGACATTGGGAATGTATGCTATACCTTATAATTTTCATAATTGTGGCCTAATTATTCTTATTGTTTGTATTGTATTTATTGTTATAAGAAAAAGAGCCTTTTATTGGACTAAAAAGGGGGACTTTGGAGGGGGAGAAGATATACCTTAAATTTTAAAAAAAGCAGATAGGAGGGTGAGGGGGGAGAGGTAAGAGGGTGGGACTGGGAGGAGATAAGAGGGGGGACTGTGATTAAAATATAACTTGAAATAAAGAAATGTTGGAAAAATATATACATATATATTCACATATAAATAAGTAAATAAAAGAAAAGTTCATCCTGAGTGAGCTAAGCCAGACTGAGAAAGATTCACATGGTATGTATCACTTATAAGTGGTTACTAGCCATATAGTACAGAATAACCATCCTACAGCCCACAGACCCAAAGAAGATAGGAACCTAACATAACTATCCTCTGAGAGACCCCCACCCAGCAGCAGAATGAAATAGATGCTGAGACAAATAGGCAAACATTAGGTAGAGTTCTGGGTGTCTTGTAGAAGGGGGGAGGAAGAATAGAGGGATCCAGAGGTGTAATAGAATATTATTATTTATAAACACTTATATTAATTAATATTTAACAAACACCTATAAAATACCAAACCCTATAATATAAAATCTATAATCTTACTAAAAATACCTTAATACCTAAAAACACTCTAATACCTATCTAACACTTAACCCTATTTTAACTTTCTTAATAGGATATTAATATTCTTAGTGTAGGTCTGTGAAGGATGGCTTACTTATGGCAGTCCCAGAAGTCAGTCCCTTTCAAAGATTAGTGTTCATTGGACCTTACTTTGCCAGTTCAAAAGGTCAGTCTATTTCCACCACCAAATGGTGGCCAGATTATAAAAATCGGTCTGTTCCAACTGTCAACTGAGGGCAGCTTTTTCAATCAGCTAAGACTTGCCTCCATCGTCTCGTTGGCCCAGGCAAATCTCAAAAGTCGAAAGCCTCTCCAAGCTGCTTCTGAACTCTGCTTGCCTCATTCACTTTTCTGGCACTTTGGGGCCTCAAGACAGATGCCTTCAAGGAACTCTCAGCAGTTTTTATGCCAGAACTTTGCCTTGGAATATAAAATTCTAAATTCTGTTAATGGCATACCTTGCTATGCTCTTCTTCAGTGTGACTTATCATTTGTTAAGGGCAGGAGAAAGAGAGAGACCGAGTGGAATTCTTCAGCTTATAGATCATATTATCTCATGATACTTGACAGTCTTGGGGGTCCACAAGATTTCTCTTGATGTCCAACAGTCTCTTTGTTCCTCACAATAACTGATGTCATCTGCATGTCTTGTGCAGTTTCTTAGCCATGCTCCTTCATCAGGGAATATTGTCCGGCCACAACCCGGCTTTGTCTGTTCCAGCAGGCAAAAGGATGCCAAACTTCTCACCATGTGCTGCCAGATGCCAACCAATACAGCCCACCAATTTCACCAAAGAGACCCAACTTCCACCACACAGAGGCAACAAAAACTTCACATGAAGACCAACAGAACCAACCAAGCTAGGCCCCTGGAGGTTTACCGAGTCTGAAGCACCAACCAAAAAGCATATATACACTGGATGTAGGTCCCCTGAACATATGCAGCTGCTAGGCAACTTGGTCTTCATGCAGATCCCTTAGCAAGTTGGGAGGAGGGGGGCTGTCTCTGAATGAACTCTGTTGCCTGTTCATTGAACACTTTACCCTAGCTGGGCTTCCTGGTCTGGCCTCGGTGAAAGAGGATGCTCTTAGCCCTGATGTGACTAGATGAACCAGGGTGAGTTGATATAGTGAGGAGGGTGGTCCCCTCATCTGAGGAGAAATAGAGGAGGAAGAGAGTTGGATGATGGGAGTGGGTGGGGAGGAGGGAGGGGGCTAAAATAAAAATGTAAGTTGAATAAATTAATTAATTAATGAAAAATAATTTATCTTTCAGGTCTGTCTACATGTCTTGCTCAGACCAAACTATATACCTAGGTAGGGGACGCAGCATGGATAATCCTTTTCAATAAGCTTTCGGGTTTTATTGAAGGTTAAAACTTCAGGGTTGAGATTTTGAGAACCAGCGTAACCTAGTCCCTGTGAGGTGTCTGGTGTGTTCAAGGAAAGCCACAGAGAAAGTTGTGGCAGGTATTTATAGCATCTTTCTTTTCATGGCTGACTAGTATTTAAATTGTCAATAGTTAGGAAATAAGAAAATGTTTTTATATGGAAGCCTGAATAAATCAGACTTCCTGATCCAAGAGACTGATCTTTTAAATTCACATAAGCAGATATTCACACTTGGAATCTGAATCTGAAATAAATGACACAAAATCACAGGAACACTAGAACCACTAACATTCAATGTCAGGCAGCAGAACACATCTGGCAATTTATATATCTTCCCTAGGTTGGTTACTGACCTAAAATCTTTAATTTGGTAAAATCTTTAATTTGGTATAACCTGTATAGCATAGAATTCACCCTCTGAAGTATACAATGTATCAAGTTGTGGAGTGTGTGGAGTTTACAACTATGACTGTGATTTCACTGAGAACATGTGTGTCAGGCCATGACAGACTTACACTCTCAAATTCTTGCAAGCAATTGCAAATTTTCTTTCTATATTTCCAAATGCCCTTTTTGTCATTCACATGCATAGACGCGTGCAGCATTTGATCTTTTTTGAACAATTCTTTTGATATGTGATTTTTCCAAGGTTCCTCCATGACTAGCACACATCAATGAATCCTTTACTTTGGAGTAGTTGCATGGATACACCATGCTCTGTTTTCTGTTTATGATTTAATGAATTTTTGGGTTGTTTCACCATTTTGGTTACTATATATAATGCTGCATTTAACACCATGATGTGGTCACAGATTTTCATTTTTTCTTAGATATTTGGTATTAAACTTTCTAGGTAGATAGTAGCTCCAGAAAGTATGTGTCTTTTCATCCTTTATGCTAGCCATATATTTTCTCTCCAGCTTCACTAAACTATATTATACAAAATTACATATTTTATGGCACACATGTTTATATATGCAACATCATGTCTCTTTGATTTTAGAGATTCCTCTTTTGTGAATTCTAGGTTTAGTTCTGTACCCTGTGTTTTGATTGGATTATTTGTTTTATTGGTGTTTAATTTGTTTATATTAATTTCTTCTTGAGTTCTTAAATATTTTGGTAATTAGCCCTCTGTTAGATGTAAAGTTATAGATCTTTTCCCAGTGTGTAGGCTTCTATTTTGTTCTACTGACAGTGTCTATTGCTTTACAGAAGCTTTTCGGTGTCATGAGGTTCCATTTATTGATTGTTTGCCTTCAGTCTTGAGCTATTGGTGTTCTGTTCAGGAAGTTGTCACCTGTGCTAATGAGTTCGAGGATTTCTCTACTTTCTCTTCTAGTAGATTTAGTGTGTCCACTTTTATGGTGAGGACTTACTATGAGCCACCTGCACTTAAGTTTTATGCAGGGGGATAGATATGGGTCTACTTGCATATCAAGTTAAACCACCACCATTTCTTGAAGATGGTTTTCTTTTTCCATTGTAGAGTTTTGGCTTTTTTGTCAAAAATTAAGTAACAATAGGTGTGTAGGTTTATTTCTGGGTCTTTGATTCAACTCTGTCAATTAATTGCTCTGTTTCTATGCTAGTATCATGCTGTTATTATTACTATTCCTCTGTAGTACAGCTTGAAATCTGGGATGGTGATACCTCCAGATTTCATTTCATTGTACAGAATTGATTTAGCTATTCTGGTTTTTTGTTGTTGTTGTTGTTTTTCCATATGAAATTGAGAATTGTTCTTTCAAGGTATGTAAAGAGTTGTGTTGGTATTTTGATAGGAATTGCATTGAATCTGTATATTGCTTTTGGTAAGATGACCATGTTTATTATGTTGATTCTACCTATCCATGAACATGGGAGATCTTTCCATTTTCTGATATCTTCTTCAATTTCTTTCTTCAGGGACTTGACGTTTTGTCATGCAAGTCTTTCACTTGCTTGGTTAGAGATATTTCCAGGTATTTCATATTATTTGGGGCTATTGTGAAGGGTGTTGTTTCCTTAATTTCTTTCTCAGCCCATTTATCTTCTGTGTAAATAATGGTTACTGATCTTTTACAATTAATTTTGTATCTAGCCACCATGTTGAAGGAGTTTATGAGATGCAGGAATTCTCTAGTGGAATTTTGGGGGTCACTTATGCATACTATCATATCACCTGTGAATAGGGATACTTTGAATTCTTCCTTTCCAATTTGTTTCCCCTTGATCTCCTTTAGTTGTCTTATTTCTTTAGCTAGAACTTCAAGTACTATGTTGAAAAGATATGGGGAGAGTGGGCATCCTTGTCTTGTCCCTGATTTTAGTGGAAAAACTTGAAGTTTCTCTCCATTTAATTTAATGTTAGCTACTGGCTTGCAGTATATTACCTTTGTTATGTTTACTGTGCTTGTATGCCAGCTCTCTCAAAGACTGTTAACATGAAGCAATGTTGGATTTTGCCAAATGCTTTTTCAGCATCCAAAAACATATGGGATGGTAATATGTTTTTTCTTTCACTTTGTTTATGTAATGGATTACGCTGATGAATTTTTGTATGCTGAACCACTTCTGCATCTTGAGATGAAGCTTACTTGACCATGGTGTATGATGCTTTTGATGTGTTCATGGATTCAATTTGCAAGTATTTTTTGAGTATTTTTGCATTCATGTTCATAAGAGAATTGGACTGAAATTCTATTTTTTGTTGGGTCTTTGGTTTAGGAATCAGGGTGACTGTGGCATCATAGAATGAGTTTGGCATGGTTCCTCCTGTTTCTATTTTGTGAAAGAATTTGAAGAGTATTGGTATTAGCTTTTCTTTGAAGGTCTGGTAGAAGACTGTGCTAAAACCATCTGGCCCTGGGATTTTTTTGGTTGTAAGACTTTTAATGATTGCTTCTATATCCTTAGTGATGATAGGACTGTTTAATTTGTTTGCCTGTTTTGATTCAGCCTTGGTCACTAGAATCTGCCAAGAAAATTGTCCTTTTCACTTATCTTTTCCAATTTTGTTAAATATAGGTTTTTGAAGTAAGATCTAATGGTTCTTTGGATTTCCTCATTGTCTGTAGCTATTTCCCCCTTTTCATTCCTGATTTCGTTGATTTGGATATTTTCCCTCTGCCTTTGGTTAGTTTGGCTAAGGGTTTGACTATTTTGTTGATTTTCTCAGAGAACCAGTTCTTGGTTTCATTGATTCTTTTTATTGTTCTCTTTGATTATAATATATTGATTTAAGGTCTGAGTTTGATTTTTTTCCTGCCATCTACTCTTCTTGGGTGTGTTGAGTTCTTTCTGTTTTATTTCTTTCAGGTGTGCTTTTAGGTCACTTAAATGTGGGCTCTCCAATTTCTTTTTGAAGATGCTTAGTGCTATGAAATTTCCTCTTAGCATTGCTTTCATTGAATTTGAGTATGTTGTGACTTCATTTTCATCGACTTGTAAGATGACTTAAATTTCTTTTTTAAAATTTCTTCCCTGACTCAGAGATCATTGAGCATTAGAAAGTTGTTCAGTTTCCATGAGTTTGCAGACTTTCTGTTATTGTTGAAGTCTAGCTTTATTCCATGATGGTCTGATAAATTACCAGGTGTGATTTCCATTTTCTTATATCTGTTAGGCTAGCTGTGTGACCATTTCTGGAGATTTCATGAGGTGCTGAGAAGAAGGTGTATTTTTGAGTGAAATGTTCTGTAGATATCAAGATATTAAGTCCATTTGATTTATGGCATCTTTTAGTTTCATTATTTTTTTTCTTTTTTTTTAAATTTTTTTTTAATAATTTATTTTTTATTTCTTCAAGTTACATCTCAATCACAATCCCCTCCCTACTCCCCCCTCCAGTCCCACCCTTCCACCTTCCTCCCCCTCAGCCCCACCATCCTCTTCCCTTCTTTTTTTTTTTTTTTTTTTTTAGTTTAAGGTATTTATTTTTCCCCCCAACAGCTCTCCCTTCCAGTCCAAATAATGGTTCTTTTTCTTATAACTATAAATACAATACAAAACAACAGAAATAAATAGGCCACAATTATAACAGTTATATGGCTTAGCATACATTCCCAATGTCCAGTCCATTTGTATTTGGCACCTGACTTTAACATTCTACTATCTAACCATCTCCATGAGTTTAAAGTTCTATATCTAACTCAGCTTTCATACTAACTTGCCTCATAATTTTAAAAATGTCTTCTTAGATCCAGAACACCCTCTTGATTCCTAAACAACTCAAAATTTAACTATGACACTCTAGGTATCTATTCTTCAACCACCTCAGAGACCTAAGAGGGATAAATATATCTGATTATATAGGAAGTGCAGGGCCTGCAGCTTCCAAAACTAAAAAATGACATACCAGTGGCTGCCTGGACAGTTCCCGTTTTCTCTCCATACATTACAGCATCAATCTTCAGCCATTTGGCCCCATTTCTCTGACAGACATTGGTTGTAGAGCAGGAATTATGAAGGACTTACCTACCCTGTCTTGGCAGAGCTAGGCTGTCGACTTACCTGCTTCCAAGTTTTGTCCTTTTTGGACAGAAGTCTGTCTACAGTTGAAGCAAGTGGTTTTTCTTACCAAGAGAATGGCTTACCACCAATTTAATCATCTCCCACTGGAGATTCTTCGATGCTCATCTTCTACTTGGAGTAATATAGGGGGTGCTGTCAGGAGCTGACATGTCTCGATATCAAAAAATCTTAAGTTAAGAAAACATCTTTGAATGCCATATTCTGCAGATCTCTTGAGGTTTCTCTGATTTTTGCATCATTGATCTGTCCAGTGGTAAGAGCAGTGTGCTGAAGTCTCCCAGTATTTGATGTGGGATTTGAACTTTAGTAGTGTTTCTTTTGCAAATATGGATGCCCTTGCATTTGGGGCATAGATGTTCAGTATTGAGATGTCATCTTGGTGGATTTTTCCTTCCTGAGTATGAAGGTCCTTCCCCATCTCTGTTGATTAACTTTGATTAGAAGTCTAATTTATTGGATACTAGAATGGCAACGCCAGCTTGCTTCTTGGGTACATTTTCTTGGAATATCTTTTTCTAGTCCTTTACTCTGAGATAATGCCTATCATTTTTGCTGAGGTGTGTTTCTTGTAAGCAACAGAATGATGGATTCTGTTTTCATGTCCATTTTGCTAGCCTGTGTTTATTTATTGGGGAATTGATTTCCATTGATGTTGAGAGATATTAGTGACCAGAGATAAATTCCTGCCATCTGGATGTTTGTAGTAGGAGTGTGTAAGTGAGTTTTTCTTCTTTTGGCTTTGCTACAATGGTTT
Source organism: Lophiomys imhausi (assembly GCA_907164525.1). NCBI lineage: Eukaryota > Metazoa > Chordata > Mammalia > Rodentia > Muridae > Lophiomys > Lophiomys imhausi. The sequence goes on along the minus strand of CAJQZJ010032367.1, from coordinate 520,306 downwards.
TAATTGCTGCCTGTGTTTTCTCGGCTGTAGTTAAACTCCTTGAGTTAGAGTTTTCCTTCTAATATCTTCGGTTGGATTGGAATTATGCATAGATAAATTGTTTAAATTTAGTTTTGTCATGGAATATCTTGTTTTTCCATATAGACAGAGATTGTCAGTTTTTCCTGGTATAGTAATCTGGGATGGTATCTGTGGTCTTTTATGATCTGTAAGACATCGGTCCAGGCCCTTCTGGCTTTTAAGGTCTCTGATGAGAAGTCAGGTGTGATTCTGATAGGTCTGCTATTATATGTTACCTGGCTCTGTTTCATTGAAGCATTTAATATTCTTTCTTTGCTCTGTACATTTAGTGTTTTGATTATTATGTGGCAGGAGGATTTTTCCTTTCTGGTCTAATCTATTTGGAGTTCTGTAGGCATGGTTATGGTTATAGGCATCTCTTTCTTTGGATCTGGAAAATTTTCTTCTATGATTTTCTTGAAGATTTTTTTCTGGTCCTTGGAGTGGGGAGTCTTCTCCTTCTCCTATTCCTATTATTCTGAAGTTTTGTCTTTTCATAGTGTCCATGATTTCCTGAAGGTTTTGTGTCAGGATTTTTTTTTTTTTTGGATTTTACATTTTCTTTGAAAGATGCATTAATTTCTTCAATTTTATCTTCTGTGCCTGAGATTCTTTCTTCCATCTCTTGTATTCTGTTGGTGATGCTTGTATCTGTAGTTCCTTTTCTTTTTCCAAGGCTTTCCGATTCCATGGATGTCTCAGCTTGTGTTTTCTTTATTGCTTCAACTTCCTTTTTCAGATCTAGAATCATTTTATTCTTTTCCCTCTCTTGTTTAACTATATATTGCATTTCTCTAAGGGCTTTATTCATTTCCATCACCTGTTTTGCTGTATTTTCTTGTTGTTCTCTGAGAGACTTGTTTTCCTCCCTTAAGACCTCTATTATTTTCATATGCATAGGTTATTTAGGTAATTTTCTTGTGTTTCAATTGTATTAGTATTTCCAGGGCATTCTGCAGCATTATAGCTAGGTTCTGGAGACACCATATTGCCTTATTTTTTGTTGTTTGGTTTTATTTTTATTTTTGATAATGTTCATACACTGGACTTTTGATCCTGGTATTGTCTGCCTGTTCCTTTCACCAACTGGCCTTGGTGAACTGGGAAGACTCCCTGTTTCAGAGGTTGGCTTGTTTTGTGAACCCAACACCTACCTCTGGATGATGGTTAGGTCCCAGTGATAGAGATTTTATGGCCATGAGAGCTGGCAGGTCTCCTCTGAAAGGCAGGTTTGTCAGTGTGCCAGAGGGTGGATCTATGTATCACTGGAGCCTGGGTTCTCTCCTCACCAACACTGTTGTTTTGGGCTCAGAACCTATGTTGCTGAATCATTCTGCAGTTTTTGAGCTCCACTGGAACTGTGCTCTGGGACTATATGTTGTTCAGTCTTGGAGCTCCCCTCCAGGACAGAGATAAGATTCAGCGAGCAGTCCAGTGTTTGGGTATTGCAGGAGCTAGGGTTCTCAGGTGGGAGACCATTCCCAACTTTCGCTGGAGAAACCCTGATGCAGGTGTTTGCAGTCAGCAGATCTCCCTAATGCTCCACTGTGACAAGATTTGGCTCCCGTCACTCAGATATTAAGCACTCTGGTTTACTGCCGTGTTAGGGAAGACTGATGTAAGAAATTCTCATTGACCTGTGCACTCTATGATCGTGGACTTGTTGGAAGAGGTGAGCCACTGGCAGTAGATTTGAGATGTGAAAAGGCCATCCCATGCCCAGTGCATCTTGTGGAACAGTTGTAATCTCTCAGCTATTGTTACAGCACCATCCCTGCCTGCCACTATGTTCCCCACTATGATACTCATGGATTAACCATCTGAAATTGCAAGCAAGTTGCCAACTAAATTTTTTTTTATAAGTTGCCTTGGTCACAGTACGTATTCACAGCAATAGAACAACAATTAAAACAGAAGTTGGTAGCAGGATGTGGGTATTGCTCTGACCAGCCTGGCCATGCTGTTGTTTGGTAAAATATGGACTTTGGGGACTTTGGACTAGAGAAGTATTTAAATTGTGTAAATTGGACTTAATAGGCTATCCTATCAGCAGTGTGGAAAGATCAAGAGGTTTCAGAGGAGAACAATGATGGATGGGGGAAAGCATTCTTCTGATATTTTGGCAAAGAATATGACTATTTTCTACCCTTTTCAAAAAAAAAAAAAACATGGTTGAGGCTATATTGAGGAGTTTTGGCCACCATTGGCAGTGCAACATTCAAGACAGCCTAATATTGAATGTGTCATATGTTTATTAGTGATCACTCTTACAAAGACCTACAATGAAAGGAGTAAGGGGCTAAAAGAATGCAAAATGTAAAGTTTGAGGACAAGAAAAGGAGCACCAGGAAATCTAACAATGTAAGCAAGTCTTGTGTTCAAGGATATAAGAACTTTTAAGAACACCCAGAAGCTAAATGGATTAAAGGGATTGTAATCCCAGGGCAAGACTTTACACAACTCTAATCTCTCAGCCTGAGAAAGGAAAGGGCCAGAGAGATTTCCTGGGCTTCAACAACAATGGGAAGTTTATAAAAATGTAATTAATGGATCTAGCCAGGTTCTACTCCCAACCAACTGAAGAATTTGGCAGCTTCAACCATTGGGTTTTAGATTTAGAGTCAAGAAAGGTACAAGAAGGGGATTGTGTAATCTTCTCCCTCAGTTAATAACAGCAGTCAATGATAGGTATACAGCTGGGGAGTCCTTGCACAGAGGCCCAGAGAGGTCATTGGCAGAAGCTGTGAGAGTGAAGTTTAGACTGCATTGGAGACCTCAAGTTGATGGAAATGCCAGACTCATGGGATATCTGCCAAGAAGAGTTGCATACAGAAAGTGAAACCTGCCCAAGAGAGAACTATGTAGTACAGTCAACAACACTGGAAAGAATGGGCTATTGGACAAGCTAATTAATACAGAATTTAGAGTTTACTTTTCTGGGTTTCAGTGTTGAATTTGGTCCAATATTTTCTCCATGCCTCCTTTCCTCCCTTTTGGAGTGGTAATGTACATTCTGTGTCACATTATGTTGAAAGTATGTGATCTGCCTTTTGATTTAGGTTTTACAAATATTTGTACTTGAGAGATTGTCTTGAGTGCCTGAGGAAACCTTGGATTTTAAACAGATGCTGAGGCTATAAAAGACTATGGGGAATTTTGAATTTGGTCTGAATGCATTTTGCATTATGATATTGCAACAAGCCTATAGGAATCAGAGAGCGAAATGTGGTAGTTTGAAGAAGAACGACCTCCATAGATCCATATATTTCGATGTTTGATCCCCAGTTAGTGGAACAGTTCAGGAAGGATCAAAGGTGTGGCCTCAAAGAACTAGGAGGTATTGCATTGTTGTAGGAGATGTGTCACTGGGGGTGGGCTTTGACATTTCAGAATACCACACCATTCTCTCTCTCTCTCTCTCTCTCTCTCTCTCTCTCTCTCTCTCTCTGTGTGTGTGTAACATGGAGCTCAGGTGAGCTCTCAGCTGTTTCTCAAATGCCATGCCTGCCTTCCTGCCACTACAGTCCCCACTGTGATGGTCATGGATTAACCCTTTGAAACTCTAAGCAAGATTCCAATTAAATATTTTCTCCATAAGTTGCCTTGGTCATGGTGTCTATTCACACTATGCTCACTACCTTCTTTGTTGGCCAGAATTCTCTAGAACAAACTGAGAGAATGGTTATGCATTATGTAAAGGGGATTTAGTTTGTTTCTTACATGGTATAGCCTCGGTAGTCCTACAATGGCTGTCTGCAGAGGAGAGGCTGAGTACAAAGTAAGTGTTCAGTGCAGGAGGCTGGATATCTCAGCAGTGCCAATCTAGTGCTAAAAGGCTGGAGATTTGGTGGAAGCTGATGGTCTTCCATTCATTTTAGAAGGCTGTAGAAGATAGGGTCTGAAGTCCTTGAAAAAGAGTGGCAGTGGTGGCAGCTGAAGCATTTCATAACATGGATGGTAGCAGGCAGGCAGAAGTTGCTCTGCTTTTCCTCAGACCTCTTTATATCTTCACTGTTGCCAAGAAGTGATACCTACTCTTGGAGAAGGTTTTATATCCTCAGTTAATCCTTTCTGAAACTAACTTCAAAGACCCACAAAGAAGTGTGTTTCTTATTTGATCCTAAGTTCAGTCAAGTTGACATGAGATTAACCTTCACGACTCATCAATTCTTTGTAAAACCTAATAGTCTCCTAATAAATTAATTTCTGCTTAATATGAACTCCATTATTTCCTGTAAGACTAACTCTACAAATACACTTGTGGAATTTCCCAAACACAATAGGCATTTAACTGAAAAAAATGTGAGAAACAAATAAGAGAATACAGTCTTAAAAAAAATTAAAACTGAGTAGGAAGTGAGAGTAAACAGATTTCATGTGTAAAATAATCATGGCGAAGGAAATATAAGAACTATCCCAGTCACGTCAAGCATCAAGACATTTATTTACTCAGGGGAAATATTTGAAAGAGAAGAAAGTACAAAGCATAGATGTGTGGGCAGATAATTACTGCAGAAATTCCATATAGAAACTGGGTGACAGAGGGAGAAATTATCCTTATAAAGGAAAAAGAATGCACTCAGAGGGAATCAAAGACAAACTTAATTTAGAGGAGGAAGATGAAGAAATGTAGAGGCTTAGCAAGTTGCCATTGCATTTTTTGAGAACTGGGCTAAATCTGATAGTTACAGGTGAATAAGGAGGTCAAGGAAAGTGGATGAATGGGGAAACAAGAACAAAGTAGCTAGTCTAAGAGAATGAAGCCGAGCATTTATGAACAAGCATAACAGCCTAGTAGTAGTAGTAGGGATTTTAAGGTTATTTTCTATTCTTTTTTCATTTCTCTTTCTTTGTTCTCCTGAAGCAGTTAATAAAAGTGTATTGTAAGGGAATAAAAACATTCAAAAACTTCAACACAAGAATATTAAATATATATGAGACACGGCTCTCACCTGTTCTTTTGAAGTTCTTTCTTCGTGTGGTGTCCCTTTTGGTCTTCTTTCAGGGCATCAGTTGCAAATTCTAAATTCTACCTTGCAAACTGAAGTATACACTTTTGGGTTATTGAGGTGTTGTTTTCTAAAAACTGTCTATGAAATTCTATTTATTTTATTTTTGAGAGAGTCTTACAATGCAAGCCAGACTGGTGTGAATTTTGCACTGAAGTCCAGCCTGACTTCAAATTTGCTATCTTCTTGCCTCCTGACTGCCAGAATCACAGCTCTGCATGTATACTTGCTCCAAGAGATACCTTTATTCATGTTTATTATGATGGAATTAGGTTTTTTTAACTAACTTTTTTATTGTTTGAAACTTCTATATATTTATACAATGCATTCTGACTATATCTAACCACTATGAACTCCCTCAAACTCCCTGTATCACTCCACATTCCATCTCCTTCCCAGCTTAATCTACTAGTGTCTTAATTAAACCAGACAGAAGTGTATCTTTAAAAACGACTTATCAAGTATATATGCTTCTTTTAAATCTGTTATCCGCTTTATCTCATAATCACAGATGAATTTTCTTGCCTTATACTAATATGTCTTCATACTATATTCTTAAGCAAAACTGTTTATTTACACATAGGTAATGCCATTGACTTTTCTTTTTTATACTTTATCTTTTTATAAAACAAAAGAATCATAAAATTCACTCAGAAAAGGCCTTGAAATCATGTTCTTTGTAAAGATGGAAACCCAAAAAGTTTGGTCTATAGGTCTCCACAATGAGGCTGATATTAACACATAAGAGAACAGATGGTACTCATGAAATCATCTTCATAAAAGGTACCTTAAAAACAAAATTTGAAGTCTGAGTATGTAGACTGCTTATGTGAAATACACAGAGCCCTGGGATGGATCCTCAGTACTGCATAAATCCAGCTGAGGAAGGAGGATTAGAAATTCCAAGCTATCCTTGGCAATATAACAAATTTGAGACCAGCCTGAGTTGTATGGGACCCTAACTAAAAAAATAAAATAAAAATCTACTTCCTCCCTTTCTCATCTCATCTGACTTGTGTGTGTGTGTGTGTGTGTGTGTGTGTGTGTGTGTGTGTGTGT
>CAJQZJ010032367.1:464393-489993 GCA_907164525.1 Lophiomys imhausi | reverse complement strand
GAGGAGCTCATCCTGAGTGAGCTAACCCAGTCTCAGAAGGATGCACATGGCATCTATTCACTTATAGTAGGATTTTAGCTATATCATACAGGATATCTGTACTACAAAGAACACACCAAAAGGAACATGGACATAATTTTTTTTTATCTTTTTCTTTTTCCTTTTCCCTTCTCTTTTTCCTCTCTTTTTTTGTTGATATTCTTTGTTTTTGTTGGTTTGTGTGTTTGTTGGTCTTTTTTTTAGTATTCCCCCAGTAGCAAGAAGACAACTTTCACTGGCAGTACTGCCTCATAGGCCCCCGGTGAATGAAGAGGCTCTTGGCCCTCATATGACTCCTGATCTGTGGTGAGAGACTGTTAGGCAGGGACACTCCACCCCAGAGGAACAAGATGGAAGGGTCAGGGGGTAGAGCATGGGAGGGTGGGGCTGGGAAGCGGGAAAAGAGGACAATATGATAAGGATGTAACCTGAAGCAACAAACAAATAAATTTATTAACTAAAAAAAAAAAAGGCAGGTGGTAGGGCTGAAACACTGTGAAAGGAATAGAGGATACAGCCATTCAGCCTGGTTTTGCAGACCTCCAGGTGTAGAGAAGACATGGAGCTAAGGTAAAATACAAGAGAACTGTGGTATTGGCCCATGCCTTTGACTTCAGCGGAGATAGGGTGTAGGGGGTGGGGGGTGGGGGGTGAGGGGTGGGGGGGTGGGGAGAGGGGGGGGAGGACCGTAGATTTGTTGGTCTTATGTATTCTGGAGTCATATGGAGCGGGGTGGTGAGGGTGCATACTCTTGGTCCCACCATTCAAGAAGAGTACACCCTTGGTCCCAGCTCCCAGCACACTGGAGACAGAAACGGGCAGATCCCGGAGCTCAGGGTCAGCCTGATGCAGGGCAAACGCAAACTGTAACTCTAAATAGAGAAAGACTTCGATCCAGGAGTGGTGAAACACATCTCTGATCCCTTCAGATGGGAAACACAGGTCTCTGATCCCAATAATTAGAGTTCAGAGACACACACATGGGATTTGGAGGGACCTAGGTTTGGAGGCTACTTACAAAAGACCTTCTCGATGCAGGCAGATTGTCCTTTGGGATCTCAAAATATATACACTAGAGCTGGTTTAGCTCCAAGGTGACAGAATGATTTCTTCTTTAACCCGGATTGAAAGATAACGCTTTGTATGTTGTTGGAATGCCAAATTTGCTTCAGGAGAAGTACTACTTAGCCCCCCCCCCAAAAAAAAGAAGGCAATTGTCCTAGGGTTGGGATTGGGGCAGGGCTCTGTTCTTATCTTTCCAGGAGAATCGAAGCGTCCATTAGGGGAGCCTGGGGATGGCTGATCAGCGGAAACCTCAGCAGAGAGCAGAATCAGGCACCAAGGAGGACGAGTGACCCAGTTGATTCTGCCTGGCAGACTTCCTCAATAGCTGTCTCCATCGGGGGCCTGCAACCACCAGGGCAATCCAATGTCCCTGGGACCGTTCAGCTCTACACAATGCCCCGGCCGGAACCTCAGTGAAGCCTGCAAGATCAGCTTCTGCCTACAAACCCCTTAGGTCATCTAAACAGCTGAGAACAGAAGGACTGAACATAAAAGGAGTGTACTAACATTTTTAACCATTTTTTTCCATTTGGTTTCAGGCCCCAAACAGGTCTACTACGACCCAAATCAGCAGGAAGTCACTTTAAGAGAGCGACGTCCCATGCCCAGAGGGTGGGGAAGGTGTTTCTCTGCCCTTCTTTTTGATTATTTGAAGGATCACTGAAAACTCTGATATTTAGGGGAAGAGATTACAAGCTGAAAAATGGTCCTGTTTAATGGGTTTTGGAGGTTAGCCCCAGGGACTTCCTACTTTTCCTTTTCTGTATCCTTCTTCCTCTCCTATGTAGGAGTGAATAGGCTTGAGAAAAATGAGATATAGACATAGCACAGGAAGGTCCAAGAAGAAGGGGCAGATTATTGAATATGCCCTTATACCTTTGTATATTGATACAAAATTAGTAGTTTATTTGGCTAAAGTGGTATTGACCATTGTTTTTTGTGCAAAAATAAGATTGTACTGGATTGCATCGGTATTGATCTTTGTATAGTGATACAAAATTAAGATTATATTTGGCCACAATGGTATTGACCCTTGTATATGGATGTAATATTAAGATTGTATTGGGCTACATAGGCATTGATCTTTGTATATTGATACATAATTAAGAGTATATTTAACCACAATTGAATAGATCTTTGTATATTGATACAAATTTAAAGGTAACGCTTCCTAATGGTATCATACCTAGAGATACTTAAAAATAAAATGTGAAGCTCTGGCCTCTTGATACCAACCGTCTAAAACGGTCTAGGATAGTTAAGTAAAACAAACTCCTAGTCATGCAAACATGTCACTTTGTTAGCTACTATGACAGTCTATCACAGATATTCTCTAAACTACCCAGTAACCTAGTTGCTAAGAGACAAGCAACATTTGCTTATCTAAATACAAGAGATGGATAGGGCATCTTCAAACACCCCAAGAGATCTGCAGAATATGGCATTCAAAGATGTTATCTTAAATTAAGATTTTCTTTTTTTTTGATATCGGACATATCAGTGCCTGACAGCACCCTCTATTCTACTCCAAGTAGAAGATAAGCATCGAAGAACCTCCACTGTAAGATGGTTGAATTAGTGGCAAGCCTATCTCTTGGCATGAAAAAACCCCTTGCACCAACTGCAGACAGACTGCTGTCCATTAAAAAGGACAAAAGTTGGTAGCAGGGAAGTCGACAGCCTACCTCTGCCAAGACAGGGTAGGTAAGTCCTTCATAATCCCTGCTCTACAACAAATGTCTGTCAGAGAAACAGGACCCAAATCCTGAAGAGTGATGCAGGAATGTATGGAGAGAAAATGGGAACTGTCCAGGCAGTCATTGTTATGTCTTTCCTTAGTTTTGGAAGCTGCAGGCCCTGCACTTCCTATATAAGCAGATATATTTATCCCTCTCAGGTCTCTGTGGTGGTTGAATAATAGACAGCTAGAGTCTCATAGTTAAATTTTGAGTTGTTTAGGAATCAAGAGGGTGTTATAGATCTAAGAAGATACTCTTAAAATTGTGTTGCAAGTTAGTATGAATGTTGAGTCAGATATAGACCTTTAAACTCATGGAGATGGTTAGATAGTAGAATGTTAAAGTAAGGGGCCAAATATGTATATACTGGACATTGGGAAGGAATACTGGGCCATTTAAATCTCATAAATGTGGCATATTTATATCTGTTGTTTTGTATAATACTTACTGTTATAAGAGAAGGAACCATCTGTTGGACTGAAAGGGGAAACTTCTGGGGGGAAGAGGGTGGAAGGGCGGATTGGAAGGGGGAATAGGGAGGGGTTTGTGACTTATATGTAACTTGAAGAAAAAAAAATAAAGTATTTAAAAAAAAGAAATATTGTCATTGTATAAATTGAATTTAAAATATAATTCTAATGTAAAACACCCCCAATTCAATCCTACACACAGTGAAAAATAAAGAAACACATAAATTCATAACTACATGCATATACATACATACAAACACATACACATACATATGTACATACATACATACGAATAAAACTTTATCTGAAATTATTGTGAATAGCAAGCCAATCACTTCTGTGTAAATAAAACCAATTAATTTTATAGTTATTTTGAAGGATAGGTTAATAGAGTCAAAGTATTTATTTTCTTTGGTTATAATCACATAATAAGGGAAAATACCCAAGAAATTGCGTTAAAATGGACATTATCCAAGTTAGTATTTCCATGAAAAATTCACTAAATTTTCTGTGATGCCTTTTCCAGTAAACTAAATGAAGGCAGCACATGTAATTACATGGTAGAATGATGTAATGATTAATAGGTTGAAAGGACCAGAAGAATGTGACTCACATATGAAGATACATTTTCAGAACAGAGCAAAGGCTATATTGAATTAAGGGTCTTTAATTTAATAATCATCATTCTTAAAGCTTACAAGAAAACCTTAACATAAAATTGTGGGAAAATGACTGCTGATGAAGTCATTGAACTCAAACTTGATTTTGTTTGAATTTAGAGGGAGGGTACAGAAGAGAGAAAGAGAGGAAGAGAGAGTCAGACAGAGACATAGTAAAAGAGACAGAAACAGAGATAGAGGCAGAGAGAAAGAGAGAAACATACATACACAAAGTCAGGGAGAGAGACATATAGAGACAGAGACACAGAGAGATAGAGAAACAGATAGAGAGACAGAAAAAATATTTTTAGAATAGACCATATCCCACACTTGTGTTTCTGCAATGGCTATTTACTGTTTCTTCTGGTAGTGCTCAGCATTAAGGATGAATTAAACATTTTCATAATACACTTTACCTGTGATTCAAGAAAAACAAGGAAGAAACCTGTAGAGATACTTAAAATGTCATTTCCTGTATAGTAAATACACAGATGAGCAGAAGGCAATGAAAACTCATTTGAAATATATACCGCAACACCAATGTGAGTCTTCTTTCTTTTTGTTTTTAAGTGGGTTTTGATTATTTTTTATATATTTATCCTTTGACAATTCATACATGTATAATAAATAGCTTAATCATTTCTCTCTCAACATTATCCTCTCTTGTCACACCAGTTCTGCTGAACCCTCCATACCAACAAATCCCTTTCATACTTTGATCTTTCATTTTTACAAAGAAAGATATTTTAGCAATATTAAATTATTACTAAAATGAGATGTTATCTTACTAAGATATGTACATAGGTGTGTGTGTGTGTGTGTGTGTGTGTGTGTGTGTGTGTGATTGCATGTTTGTAAGTATGTGTTTGTGAATGTATGTATGTGTAGCAGTGGCCACAGCAGCAGTAGCAATAGTGATGATAGTGTGGTAAATTTGAGCAAAAAATAGTCCACTGTGGAATCACAGAGCAGAAATGCCCTGTGCAATGGGCCAGAAGTGAAATAAAACATGCTTTACTTGAAAACATTAAGAATTGAGGACAGGAATGGAATTCTTAAAGTTTCTAGTAAATGATCTTTGATTATATTTTTAAAAGCTTGAAATTGCTCTGGGATGTTGTGGAATTTACATTTGAATACTCACTCGAACAGAAAGAGTTAAAGAACAGTGACATCAGACTAATGTGGCTATGTTTCTATCCATACTATCCAGAGAAGAATAAAATTTTCCAGACTTTTCCAATTTATACTTGTCAACTGAAGACACATGGATCAGTATTAATTTTCTTAGATATTGTTATGGTTCCTAGGGCTATTTCTTCAATTTGATGTTTATTAAAATAAAATTAGGTAGGGTGAAAACAGTCTAATTAATAATTGATATTAATTATAAAATATTGAAACTAACTATATGCAATGTGCCCAGTGAACTTAGCTTGACTCCTAAGGCAGTTGTGCTTATGTGAGAGAATATTCCACAAACACCCTCCCTCACTGACACAGGCATTCCAGTCTGAGCTTACTTCATAGCCAGCTTTTACTCCCCTGTCTCACCATTTACTCCCTGGAGTTATGTAAAGAATAGTTCTATCACACCAAGTTTTAAAATGTTTTGAGATAAGCTTAATTCTTACACCTCACAACATAAGTTTGTGAACATAGTAAGTTCTTAAACAGATGAGTAAGTATATTGAAAATGGAAAGTAGAATATTTTCAGATTCTGACATTATCTTGATGATTCAAACCCCAGGAATATTTACATCTGTTTAGCCTTTGACACAAAATGCATTGTAGTAATTATAAAGAACAATACTTTATTATACAAAGTCCTGGTGTAGGAGATCCTAGATAAAGATGACCATATATTTGGTATCAAGTAAGATATGTGGTTTGTTTCACTGGTAGTGCCTTCTGTCTCTATTCTCAAGTTATAGAAAGGTTAAATTTCAAAGGTCACTAGCCTCATGTATAAGTAATCTTCTGAACTAATCACCTTTTAATGCTCCATCTCTTATTTACTATTTATTTGCTTATTTTTTTTTTGTTTTTTGAGACAAGGTTTCAATGTGTAGCCCTGGCTGTCCTGGACGTTGCTCTGTAGACCAGGTCAGTATTGAACTCAGAGTTTTGCCTGCTGAGTGCTAGGACTAGATGCATGTGCCACCACCACCCAACTTAAGGCCCCATTTCTTAATAGCATCACTTTGGGAACTAGGTTTTGATATAGGGATTTTGCTGAGACATTCAGATATTTATGAAGTGATAAGGAGTCTGAGTAATGACATTAAACAATTATTACTAAAAGAAAGCCCATCATATGTTAGTTGAAAACAGTTAATTTTTAATTTTTCCAATTAATAATATATATAATAGGTATAAATTTCTGAACATATACTTGTTTTGGCACACCTACCCAGATATATATATATATATATATATATTCATATATATATATGTATATATATACATGTATATACACATATGTGTGTGTGTATGTTTGCTTTACATAATTGTGTCTGGAGAGTTTTGAAAATATTGTCTATTTAAATGTTTATTAACTGTAATAATTTGAATTGGTATTTTTGTGTGTTAATAAGGCAAAGCAATGTCCTCAAAAGAGAAAAAAATATCTGACATATTCAAAAATACTTTTGATTAAAATAAATACTTCACTTGCATTTAAGAATATTCTATATCTTTAAAATAAGTGTGTAAATTTTCTATTCAATTGTAGTGAACTAGGACTGAAGTCACAATACTCTGCTAGTGCAAACATTATTTTGAACTATGTTCATATCCATAGAATGTAACTTGAAGTTAAAAGAACAAATCACTGTCACTGAATCATAACAGCATTGGAATACAATACTCTATTGAATCGTGTCTAGTTTTATTAAATACAAACAAATTGTAATGAATTGAAATAAAACCAGACAGATAAAAGTATCTTACAATGCAAAACCACATAAGGACATTTCTTAGAACACTTCATGGATAGAAACAACCATAAAATGTTCATAAAATCATTTTCAGGAATTAATTGTGTTCAAGAATTTCACATTCTATATCAGGTAGGTGCTACTTGCCATTTTCATCTCTCTGTCAGCCATTTCTGTCTCCTGAAATGCTCTCATAACCCTGAATATTGCTTGAAAACTAAACCTTAAATTCTGTAACATTCACAAAGCTCCTTGCACTGGTACCATACACAATTCCTCTGCTTACCCATAGAGCTGGAAAAGGATTGGTGAAACTGAGAATGTTTCTTACTGTGTAACCTCTCTTTAAATTTATGACTATGCTGTCTGTCAACTGACAGATGAATAATGGAACTGTTTTTATTTATAAAGGAGAGACAGGAGAATGTACGTGGAATTAAAGTAGAGAAGAGTACTACTTGGGAACAGAAGGGCTCTAATATGTAGTTGACATATGGGAATGAGGAAAATAGGGGCCAGGAGAAGACTTAGCCAATAGCAAGTGTGCAAAAAGAAACTATTTGGAAATTTATAATCTTGTAATCCAAGCAAAAAATATAGTAAGAGAAGACAGTAGGGCATATATAATATGAAAGAAAAGAGACTGAAATTTTAAAAGCAGGGATGGGGACAGAGAGGTGGAGGAAAAGACTGGTTGTACATGGATTAGCCAAAACAAAGGCTTTATGAAACAGCTTTGTTAATTCCCAGTAGTTTGTAAACTAGTTTCAAAACACTTGTTTTAAGAGAGTTAGAACAGAAGTATTATACATTAGTGAAAAAAGGTGCTCCCAGAATACATGCATTATTAAATGATAATATCAGGACCAGGTAGAGATTGATTCCTATGAATTATTGGTAGAATATGTTCCAAAGGTACCTTAAGATATACAAGATGTTGTCACAGCTCTTGATTTCCAACCAAACAAGAAGACGTTCATATTTCTGAAGACATCATAAACTTTGGTTTCAGGACACAGAGAAATCAAGCTTGAACTATCCAAGGAATTTTCTTGATGGCTAGATTTCAGAGTGCTACTGGGTGCAGGGAAGGCTACCAGCAAATGAAGGGCATCAATGAGTTTACCAGTGCTGGAGATGATGGTTATAATCTGATCAGCCAGGTAATATGCCCAGTGGTCCAATAGTGGCAATCACATTCATAGGAGTAACCATCTGTTCAATTTATTAGACTTTAGATCTGTTGTATAGGAAGGATTTCATGCCTGGTGCTGTAAATATCATGAAAAAAAATGTGACTAGGGAAGTCATAGACCCTACTGGTAAATCTGTTAATGCTGTTTTTCTAAATTGTCTTGTTTTCAAACTGTATATACATACATATATATATGTATATGTTCATAGTACTGTGATAAACCCAATATAGACCTAAAAGCTCCTAATTGCAGTGGAGAGAGTATAGTGCACAGAATCATAACTACTTAAAACAATAAGAATATGTGACTGTCAATGTTCAACCATAGATGGAACCTCTACGTCTATACCCACCACCAAGGCTCAGACAACACAGCAGAAAAGGAGTCAAAAAATGCAAGAGAAGACCTTGTTTTGGGGGCTGTATTTCAGTGGGCCCCCTGAACTTCACCCCTTCCAGTGTGTTGACATGTAAAAGAATGCAAATTGACCCATAATTATCACCCTGCACAAAACTTAAGTCCAGGTGAATCAAAGATCTTAACATAAAGCCTGACACACTAAATCTACTAGAAGAGAAAGTGGGGAAATGCCACAAACACATTGGCACAGGTGACAACGTCCTGAACAGAACACCAGCAGATCAGGACCTAAGACCAACAATCAATAAATGGGACCTCATGAAACTGAAAAGCTTCTGTAAGGCAAAAGACACTGTTATTTGAACAAAACAGCAACCTACAGATTGGGAAAAAATCTTCACCAACCCCACATCTGACAGAGGGCTAATATCCATAATTTACAAAGAACTCAAGAAACTAATGCCAAGAAACCAAATAAACCAATGAAAAAATGGGGGACAGAGCTAAATAGAGAATTCACAAAGAAGGAATCCCTAGTGGCTGAGAGACACTTGAAGAAATGCTCAACATCCTTAATCATCAGAGAAATACAACTCAAGAGGACTCTGAGATTCCATCTCACACCTGTCAGAACGGCTAAGATCAAAAGCTCAAATGACAGCACATGCTGGCGAGGGTGTGGAGAAAGGGGAACACTCCTCCATTGCTGGGAGGAGTGCAAGCTTGTACAAACACTATGGAAATCAGTCTGGTGATATCTTAGAAAATTTGGAGTAGCTCTACCTCAAGACCCAGCCATTCCACTTCTGGGTATACATCCAAATGATTCCTCACCAAACCACAAGGACGTTTCCTCATCTATATTCATAGCAGCCTTATTTGTAAGAACTAGAAACTGAAAACAACCCAGATGTCTCTCAACCAAGAATTAGGTAAAAAACAAAAAAAAAAAACAAAAACAAAAAAAAAAAAAAAACTGAGGTACATCTACACAATGGAATACTATTCAGCCATCAGAAACAACAAAATCATGTAATTTGCAGCCAAATGGATGGAACAAGAGAAGTTCATCCTGAGTGAGCTAACCCAGACTCGGAAAGATACACATGACATCTATTAACTTATAATTGGATTTTAGCCATATAGTACAGGATAACTATACTATACCCAATGCACCACAAGGAATAGGAACATAGTCTTTGTTACCTGTTAATGAGACACTTTTCCCTAGTGGTGCTTCCATGCAGGCCCCCAGGGTATGAGGAAACTTTATATGACTGCTGTACTGGGGCAAGGGGGGACTGATATGTAGGGACACTCCACTCCAGAGGAGGAGTTGGATAGAAGGGAGTGGGAGTAAAGGGTGGGAGGTGATACTGGGAGAGGTGGAAAGAGGGCACTGTGATGGAGATATAACTTGAAGTAATAAATATACATTTTTAAAAAAAAGAAGAAACATTCACATAAAATGCAAAGAAGGGAGATGAGGAGGAATGTTGTGAGATTCTGTCCTCTGAACATGACAAGGTTGTACATATGACACAACAATTGCAGTGCTTTCCTACATAATATTTGCAAAAGATTAGACCACACTGAAAATTCATGCATGGAGGGAAGCTGGTGTTCATGATTTCAAGGCACCTTCCCTAGCCGAGAAGCCATTGACATGATTGCTGGGTGGGAATATTTTGAGCTAATTAATTAATTTATTTATATATTAATTTTACATTTCAATTGCAGCTCCCTCCCTCTTCTTCACCCAGTCACACCATCCCAACCTCTTCCCCTTTTACCCCTTCCCTTTTCCTCATAAAAGGGAAGGAACTTTCCCTTTATCAACCCACCTCAGCTCATCAAGTCCTATTAGGATTAAGAGCATCCTCTTCCACAGGGGCCAGTCAAGGCATCCCAACGAGGGTAAAGTGATTCACAAACAGGCAACAGATTCCATGTCAGAGACAGTACTAGCTCCATTGCTAGGGGATCTGCATGAAGACCAGGGGCTGCTTACCAGCTGCATATGTGTAGAGGGTCTAGGTCCTGTCCATACATGTTTTTTGGTTTGTGCTTCAATCTCTATAAGCCCCCAGGGGCCTAGATTAATTGACTCTGTTGATCTTCTTGGAGTTCTTGTCTCCTTTGGAACCCTCTATTCTTCTTCCCATTCTTCTACAAGACTCCCTGAGGTCCACCTAATGTTTGACTGTATGTCTTGATATGTTTCAATCTGCTACTGGGTGGGGCCTCTCTGAAGATAGTTATGCTAGGTTCCTGTCTGCAAGCATAGTAGAGTATGATTAGCTGGAGTTGGCTCGCTCCCATGCAGTGGGCCTGAGGTGTGCTAGCCATTCCTTGGTCATTCCTTTAATCACTACTCCATCTTTATTCTTGTATATCTTTAGGCAGAGTGAATTATATGTCAAAGATTTTATGGGTGGGTTTGTGTTCCCTCCATCCACTGGAAGTCCTGTCAGCCTAGGAGGTGGCAACTTCCATTTCTACCAATCTGACATCTGACAGAGAGCTAATATCCAAAATATATAAAGAACTTAAGAAATTAAACACCAACAAGCCAAATAATCTAATCAAAAATGGAATATAGAGCTAAACCGGGAATTGGAAACAGAGGAATCTCTAATAGTGAAGACACAATTAAAGAGATGTTCAACATCCTTAGTTATCAGGGAAATGCAACTCAAAACAACTCTAAGATTCCATCTTACACCCATCAGAATGGCTAAGATAAAAAACTGAAGTGACAGCACATGCTGGCAAGGATATGGAGAAAGGGGAACATTCCTCCATTGTTGGTGTACAAACTTTACATAAACTTTGGAAATCAATTTGAAGCTTTCTCAGAAAATTTGGAATAGTTCTACCTCAAGACTCAGAGATAATCACTTGTAGGCACATACTCAAAAGTTGTTCCACCAAACAAAAAGGACATAGGCTCAACTATGTTCATGCCAGTATTATACATAATAGTCATAAACTGAAAACAAATCAGATTCCCCCCACCCCAGACAAAGAAAGGATAAAGAAACTAGTGCATTTACACAATGGAATAATACACAGCTATTAAGAACAAGGAAGTCATCCAATTTGTGGGCAAATGGATAGAATTAGAAAAGGTTGTCCTGAGTGTGGTAACCAAGGATATTACGTGGATATTAGCCATATACTACAGAATAACCATCCTACAATCCACAGACCCAAAGAAGCTAACTAACAAGTCATATTAGATGTATTTGCAAGGCCCAAGGGAGGTTGCTTGAATCTCACTCAAAAGAGAAATAGAATAGACATTGGAAGTGGATGAAGAAAGGGAACTGAGTGAGAGAGGGTATGGGGAGAGGAATGACGGTGGTGAACAGATGTGGTAAGAGTGGGGCTGAAAGGTAAGTGAGCTGGGAGAGAGAAGGGAATTGGATACAGGGGGAGGCACTCCTGAAACAAGCTGGAGACCTGCGAAAGGGTATGCTCCTGAGAGGATGTTGAAATAATCCCATCTGAGACTCCTAGCAGTGGGAGCACTTTTCAAGGATTTTGGCCACTAGAACATTTTCAAGATTTCAGTGCATGACTGCATGTCTATGTGCATTAATTAGACTCAATAGATTTAAAAATACAGAAAGAATATATATATGAATAACATGAAGTTGGAAGGAGACGTGACAGGGGCATCTTTGGAAGAAACTGGAGGTGAGGGGGTAAGAAATAGATATTATCAAGACACACAGTAAAGAAAACTGTAAAGTTTCCAAAGAATAAATTAAAGCAAAAATATCCATCACTTTAAAAAAACTTCATTGTCATCCAGAAGCAAACTACAGCCCCCAAGTCATACAGGCTTCTCCATTTCCCATACTTTCTCAGATTTCCTTGAACATTCGCAATCAACCTTATCCTCATCATGAGAAGAAACTTCTCTCAAGTTTTCAATAGCATATGTTTTTAACACCATATCCATGAGTATCAATGCCCATAAATTTTGGCTCCAATCCTCCTGCTCTGTTAACTGCTCAGGAACTCTGAGATATCAGGTATATTCATACCCTTCAATTTTCTTCATAATCTGAGATATCTCCTTAGAAATTTTGGAGGTCAATATCACTATTGTTTCTTATTGGAGTAGTTCACTAGTATGAGAGTAGGTTCTTATTTATCATTATTTAGGAAAGAATCTCCTCACATCTCCTGGTAGTTACTTATTGTGTATACATTCTATTTTTAACAAAAATATTCAGAAGAATCAATACTTTCTGCTGTGATTTTTCTCTCTACAATTTCCTCTTGACCCGTTCCCATCAGTTTTCTCTGCACATCACACCAATTAACATGCATAAAATTAAGCTCCTCATACTCTTGATATTCCCACCCCTCCTGCTAAATATGTCATTATTTAAAAATATTTCCATCTATTTTTCCAGTTTCTCAAACTTCAATAATCACTTTTAAATGTATTATTTTATGTTTGAACCACAGACAATTGTAGTAATTTCACTCAGATTGTGTTAATAAAAATCAGACCCACTGCTACTCTGCATATGTATCAACTCAGTCCAACTCACCATGGTATCACCATGTTTGAGTCCTCCTGACTCTACTTTGTCCATGTCAACCTATTTTTGCTTTTACATATTAGACAGAATATGTCATTACCCTTCTCAAAACTATGTAACTATTTCCTACATCATTCTGTTACTTTGATTAACAAGACCTTGAATCAATCAACCCTGAAGCACATTTTTACATCTCCAAACTCTTCTACAGTGTCCCAACACAATGTCCTCATAATTTCTCCAACACTGCCAACATGCTACTGTCTCACAGAATCTTGTTTATGAATTTTCTAATCAATATATCAACCACAATTTGCTTTACTCATGCCCACAGAGTGTTACTTTATCCAGCAAGGCATTTTTTTTATTACTTCCTGCAAAATCTGGACCTATCAACTCACAACTCACTTTCCTGTGTTGATTTTCTTTTTGGTAGCATACTCACTAACATACTCATTCAAAAGCCTACCTTCATGTATATGGATGTGGAACCAATCTTTTTTTTTTAACTAAGTGTTCTTGTACACTAGCATTCTGGTGGACTTCTAAGCTTTGTTTGAATCCAGTGATTTAAATAATTCAGCTATCATCTTTAGTTGTCCAACATGGTATCAATGAATGTTACATTGAATATTCTAGGGGCTTGGTAAAATTTCCAATGAATGGGTGATTGAGGGGATCCAGGATAATTCAAGCAAAAACATTCTTTTACAAATTTGAAGAGGCCAAGCAACATAACACAGCAAAGAGCATAGCATAGGAAACAAAGTACAAGAAATTTTGAACACATGAAACTTGAAGAGAAGGAGATGCAATATAGGGAGATGGTATATGGAAGACACAGTTTATAGGGAAGTATGATGAAAGGACATGCATTTTGATATACTGAGACAATGTGTGTGTGTGAGTGTGTGTGTGTGTGTGTGTGTGTGTGTGTGTGTGTGTGTCACTGATATCATTTCAGTAATCTCAGTTCTAAACTTTCAGTGCCAAAATCTTGGTTTCATGTAAAACTCTCAGATTTTATTTAGAACTTCCAAACTAAATATAAAAAAACCTATTAAAGATCTGCATATATGAAAAAGCAGTCATGACTAAGTTATCTAATAACTAGAATCAATTTTCACTGTGTTCCTCCTATCATCCTACCCATAATAGTGATTGAAAAAAAAATCTTAAGAGTATCTTTACAGTACAATTAGACACCATACCCTGAAAAAAAACACAAGGACATAAATTGGAGGGGGTACATATGGGTAGATGAATCTAGCAGGAGTTGAAAAGGGGTATTTAATGATCAAAATATGGGGCTGGAGAGATGGTTCAGTGGTCAATTGCACTGAATGCTATTCCAGAGGACCAGTGTTCAATTCCCAGCACCAAGGTTGCAGTTCACAGCTATCTGTAACTCTAAGATCTGACACTATCACTCAAACATACATCCAGGTAAAACACCAATGCGTATTAGAAAAATGATCAAGGCGGGGCCAAGATGGCGGCGACCTACACTGACGCATTTTGAACGCGGGGGGAAAAAAGAGCCATAAAAAACACAGAGTTATTGGGCACTGTGCAAAAACCGGAGGGGCTAGACCCTCCCGGGAACACTCACAGCTCCCAAATGACTGTTAAAATTCCCAGGGTAAGGCTCTCTCCCCATCTCTCGCAGACACGGAAGCCACTAAATCCGGGATTCAGGAACTCCCATTTGGAGAGGCTCCTGGTAAGATCGACCCCAATTCACAGCAGGCAGAATCAGAGGCCACTTGGCGATAGTTCACTAGCCTATTGGACTCCCCACACCTCAGGTAGAACTTATACCCACTTAAAAAATTTTGCGAGATAGTGGAAGTCTTAGCAAGGAACAAACAGGGGGCTCAGCGGGTAGTCCGCAGCCACTCGTGAAGTGGAGGGCGAGAGGTTCCGAGAGAGCGCAGGAAGACGGGAACACAAAGGCGGGCGGGAGGGGCCGAATCCTGCGCACTCATGACAGCACAGCTGGGGAAGGAGCCCGGCTGGCAGGGCCAAACCCCCGCAAACCCACGGCAGGACAACTGGGGAGATAGTCATGCGTGGGCGGGGCCAGGGACCGCACACCCACGGCTGAGCTGCTGGGGCGAAAGGAACACTCTGACGACCAGAGGATCCCAGGCTCTGTGCACCCACGGCCGCGCAGCCAGGGAAGGAGACCGGCGGCTGCGCAGACAAAGAGGGAATCTGGCACAGAGGCCAGGCCTGTGGCGAGAAGCCTAGTGAGAAACCAGAAATCGGGACCATAGCTGTATTCTGGAACATCCAGACATATTAGGTGTGGAGCCAGACCCTGTCAGCCTCCGTGACGACAAACAAAGCCCACAGAATCTGTGCCTGGGCAAACAGGTCCATACCATCAGAACCATTACAGGCTGATAACACAGAGTGCAACATAGGGAAGTCAGAATTGGGAGCAGTGAAACAATCCTGGTCCATTACTCACAACCTGGGAATAGGCTGCACCAGCTCATAGTGCCTCAGGCGATTAAAACCACAGTGACCCTGAAATCCCCCTGGTAAGCAACAACAGATAGCCAAGTAACTCGTCCCCTGCACCAAATCATCCACTGTGGATCCAAGCACAGAAAATGACAAGAACAGACAGCTAAACGCATCCAATGGCCAAAGGTCGAAGAAAAAATAGAAATCAAGGAAATATGACTCCAACAAAGCAGAATTATCCTAGCTCATCAAATTCGGATGACCTCACACCAATAGAAACACATGAAAACGTTGACAATTCTGCACTTTGGAAAGTGATAGAGTCCCTACAAGAAGAACTTAAAACTATGAAGGAATTCAAAGAAGCCACAATTTTACAAGTCAAAACAATGAACAACACCATTAAAGAGCTCCAAGCCAAGGTGACAGAGGTTGAACAGGAAAAGGACAAAGCAATGAAAGATTTTCATACAAAAACAAGCAAGCTGGAGAAGGAAATGTACAAAACAAACAAAACCATACAAGACATGAAAATAGAAATAGAAAGAATAAAGAAAACACAGTCAGAGTTAAAAGAGGAAGTGGAGAACCAAGGGAAGAGAACAGGAACTACGGACGTGAGTATCAACAATAGGATGCAAGAGATGGAAGACAGGATCTCAGGCATGGAAGATTCAGTGGAAGAAATCAGTACAACATCCAAAGAAAATGAGAAGGCTAAAAAATCTCTTACCCACAACATCCAAGAAATCAAGGACTCAATGAAAAGACAGAACCTAAGAATTATAAGTATAGAGGAAAGAGAGGACTCCCGAATCCAAGGTCCAGGAAATATCTTCAACAAAATCATAGAGGAAAACTTCCCAAACCTGAAAAAAGAGATGCCAATAAAAATCCAAGAGGCTTACAGAACACCAAACAGATTAGACCAGAAAAGAAACTCCTCTCGCCACATAATAATTGAAACTCCAAAAGTACAGAACAAAGAAAGAATATTAAAAGATGTAAGAGAAAAAGGTCAAGTCACTTACAATGGCAGACCCATCAGAATTACACCTGACTTCTCCTCAGAAACGTTAAAAGCTAGAAGGGCCTGGTCAGATATACTACAAGTCCTGAGAGATCATAGGTGCCCAGACAGACTACTTTACCCAGCAAAACTCTCTATCAACATAGATGGAGAAAACAAGATATTCCATGACAAAATTAAATTTAAACAATATCTACCCACAAACCCAGCCCTACAGAAAATCCTAGAAGGAAAATCCCAAACAAGAGAAGAAAATTCCACCCAAGAAAACAAGGGAATAGAAAACCCCTCAGCAACTAAACCAAAAGAGGCACAGGACCACCACCTATACCAAACTAATGGGAAATAACAACCCCAGGTCACTAATATCCAACAACATCATGGCCTCAACTCCCCAATAAAAAGACATAGGTTTACAGAGTGGATCCGCAAGCAAGACCCTTCCTTATGCTGTATACAAGAGACACATCTAACTACAAAAGATAGACACTGCCTCAGAGTAAAGGGCTGGGAAAAGGTTTTCCAAGCAAATGGACCCAGGAAGCAAGCTGGAGTAGCCATCCTAATATCAAACAAAACAGACTTCCAACTGAAGTTAATGAAGAAAGACAAAGAAGGGCACTATATACTCATTAAAGGGAATATTCATCAAGAGGAAATCTCAATACTGAACATCTATGCCCCAAATACAAAGGCACCTACTTTCGTAAAAGAAACACTTCTAAAACTTAAAGCGCACGTCAATCACAACACATTAGTAGTGGGAGACTTCAACACCCCACTCACAACAATGGACAGATCATCAAGACAGAAGACAAACAGAGAAATATTGAGTCTAACAGAGATCATGAACCAAATGGACCTAACAGATATCTACAGAACATTTCACCCAAACACAAAGGAATACACCTTTTTCTCAGCACCCCACGGAACCTTCTCCAAAATCGACCACATAGTGGGTCACAAGGATAGTCTCAATAGATACAAGAAAATTGAAATAACACCTTGTATCTTATGAGACCACCACGGAATAAAGTTGACTTCAACAGCAAAAGAATCAACAGAAAGCCTACACACACATGGAAATTGAACAGCTCCTTACTGGATGACCACTGGGTCAGGGAAGAAATAAGGAAGGAAATCAAAGACTTCTTAAAATCCAACGACAATGAAGACACAACATACCCAAACTTATGGGATACATTGAAAGCTGTGCTACGAGGAAAGTTCATAGCACTAAGTGCTTTCAAAAAGAAAATTGGGACAGCTCATATTAGTGAACTAACAGCTAGGCTGGGTGAATTGGAAAAAAAAGAAACAAACACTCCCAAGAACAGCAGAAGGCAGGAAATCATCAAACTTTGGACTGCAATCAACAACTTAGAATCAAAAATAACTATACAATGAATCAATGAAACCAAGAGTTGGTTCTTTGAGAAAATCAACAAAATAGACAGACCCCTAGGCTAATTAACTAAAAGGCAAAGGGAAAGAACCCAAATCAACAAAATCAGAAATGAAAAGGGAGAAATAACAACAGACATTGAGGAGATCCAGAAAATATTCGGGCATTACTTTAAAAATCTATATTCCACTAAATTTGAAAACCTAAGCGAAATGGACAATTTCCTCGATAAATTCCACCTACCAAAACTAAATCAAAATCAGATTAATAGCTTAAACAGTCCAATAACACTCAAGGAAATAGAAACAGTCATTAATAATGTCCCAACCAAAAAAAGCCCAGGGCCAGATGGCCCTGGATCTCTACAGGAATTCTACAGGATCTTCAAAGAGGAACTAACACCATTACTTTTCAAACTCTTCCACCACATAGAAACGGAAAGAACACTGCCAAACTCATTCTATGAGGCCACTGTCATTCTGATTCCTAAACCACACAAAGACCCAACAAAGAAAGAGAACTTCAGACCAATCTCCCTCAT
Organism: Lophiomys imhausi; assembly: GCA_907164525.1. NCBI lineage: Eukaryota > Metazoa > Chordata > Mammalia > Rodentia > Muridae > Lophiomys > Lophiomys imhausi. The sequence goes on along the minus strand of CAJQZJ010032367.1, from coordinate 471,512 downwards.
GAACATAGATGCTAAAATACTTAATAAAATACTAGTAAACCAAATTCAAGAACACATCAAAAGTATCATACACCATGATCAAGTAGGCTTCATCCCTGGAATGCAGGGATGGTTCAATATACGAAAGTCTATCCATGTAATTCACCACATAAACAACGTGAAAGAAAAAAACCACATGATAATCTCGCTAGATGCAGAAAAAGCATTTGAGAAAATCCAACACCCCTTCATGCTAAAAGCTCTGGAGAGAACGGGCATACAAGGACCATACCTAGAAATAATAAAGGCAATATACCGCAAGCCAGTAGCCATCATCAAAATAAATGGAGAGAAGCTTGAAGCATTTCCTCTAAACTCAGGGACAAGACAAGGATGTCCACTTTCACCATATCTCCTCAATATAGTACTTGAAGTCCTTGCTAGAGCAATAAGACAACTAAAGGAGATCAAAGGAATTAAAAATTGGAAATGAAGAAGTCAAATTATCCCTATTCACAGATGATATGTTAGTAAACATAAGCGACCCCAAAAACTCCACCAAAGAACTCTTACAGCTGATAAACAACTTCAGTAGGGTGGCTGGATACAAAATTAACTCAAAAAAATCAGAAGCCCTTCTTTATACAACAAACAAATGTACCGAGAAAGAAATAAGGGAAACAACCCCCTTCACAATAGCCACAAACAACATAAAATACCTGGGGGGAACTCTAACCAAGCATGTAAAGGACCTATATAACAAGAACTTCAAGACCCTAAAGAAAGAAATGGAAGAGGCCTTTAGAAGATGGAAAGATCTCCCATGCTCATGGATAGGCAAGATCAACATAATAAAAATGGCTATCCTACCAAAAGCAATATATAGATTTAATGCAATTCTTATCAAAATACAAACACAATTCTTTATAGACCTGAAAAAGCTATTCTCAACTTCATATGGAACAATAAAAACCCCAGAATAGCTAAATCAATCCTGTACAATGAAAAAACATCTGGAGGTATCACCATCCCAGATTTCAAGCTGTACTACAGAGCAACAGTAATAAAAACAGCATGGTACTGGTATAAAAACAGACCAATGCATAAATGGAATCGAATTGAAGACCCAAACATGGACCCACACACCTATGGCCAACTAATCTTTGACAAAGAAGCCAAAACCGCACAATGGTAGAAGGACAGCATCTTCAACAAATGGTGCTGGTCCAACTGGATGTCCACTTGCAAAAGAATGAAATTAGACCCATACCTATCACCTTGTACAAAACTTAATTCCAAGTGGATCAAAGACCTTAACGTAAGGCCGTCCACACTAAAGATACAAGAAGAAAAATAGGAGAAACCCTGGAACTCATTGGCACAGGTGACAACTTCCTGAACAGAACACCAACAGCTCAGGACCTGAGATCAACAATCAATAAATGGGACCTCATGAAACTGAAAAGCTTCTGTAAGGCAAAGGACACTGCCATTCGCACAAAACGGCAACCAACAGACTGGGAGAAAATTTTCACCAACCCCACATCTGATAGAGGGCTATTATCTAAAATCTACAAAGAACTCAAGAAACTAAAAGCCAAGAAACCAAATAATCCAATCAAAAAATGGGAGATGGAGCTAAATAGAGAATTCACAAAGGATGAATCCCTAAGGGCTGAGAGACACCTGAAGAAATGTTCAACATCCTTAATCATCAGAGAAATGCAACTCAAGACGACCCTGAGATTCCACCTAACACCTGTTAGAATGGCTAAGATAAAGATCTCAAATGATAGCGCATGTTGGCGAGGGTGCGGAGAAAGGGGAACCCTACTCCATTGCTGGTGGGAGTGCAGGCTTGTGCAACCACTATGGAGGTCTGTCTGGCGATATCTTAGAAATCTAGGAATAACCTTGCCTCAGGACCCAGCCATACCACTTCTGGGTATACACCCAAAGGACCTCTCACTGAGACATAGGGAAGTCTCCTCATCTATGTTCATAGCAGCCTTATTTGTAATAGGTAGCAATTGGAAACAACCCAGATGTCCCTCAACTGAAGAATGGATTTAAAAATTGTGGTACATCTATACAATGGAATATTACTCAGCTATAAGAAACAATGAAATCATGCAATTTGCAACCAAATGGATGGATCTAGAGGAGCTCATCCTGAGTGAGCTAACCCAGTCTCAGAAGGATGCACACGACATCTATTCACTTATAGTAGGATTTTAACTATATCGTACAGGATATCTATACTACAACCAACACACCAAAAGGAACATGGACATAAATTTTTTTTTTTATCTTTTTCTTTTTCCTTCTTTTTTTCTTTTTTTCCTTTTCCCTTCTCTTTTTCCTCTGTTTTTTTTGTTGATATTCTTTGTTTTTGTGGGTTTGTGTGTTTGTTGGTCTTTTTTTTAGTATTCCCCCAGTAGCAAGGAGACACCTTTCACTGGCAGTACTGCCTCGTGGGCCCCCGGAGAATGAAGAGGCTCTTGGCCCTCATATGACTCCTGATCTGTGGTGAGAGACTGTTAGGCAGGGACACTCCACCCCAGAGGAACAAGATGGAAGGGTCAGGGGGTAGAGCATGGGAGGTTGGGGCTGGGAAGCGGGAAAAGAGGACAAAATGATAAGGATGTAACGAGGATACAGCCATTCAGCCTGGTTTTGCAGACCTCCAGGTGTAGAGAAGACATGGAGCTAAGGTAAAATACAAGAGAATTGTGGTATTGGCCCATGCCTTTGACTTCAGCGGAGACGGGGGGGGGGGGGAGCACCGTAGAGTTGGTGGTCTTATGTATTCTGGAGTCATACGGAGCGGGGTGGTGAGGGTGCATACTCTTGGCCCACCATTCAAGAAGAGTACACCCTTGGTCCCAGCTCCCAGCACACTGGAGATAGAAACGGGCAGATCCTGGAGCTCAAGGTCAGCCTGATGCAGGGCAAACTCTAAACAGAGATAGACTTCGATCCAGGAGTGGTGGAACACATCTTTTATCCCTCCAGATGGGGAACACAGGTCTCTGATCCCAATAAGTAGAGTTCAGAGACACACACATGGGATTTGGAGGGACCTAGGTTTGGAGGCTACTTACAAAAGGCCTTCTCGATGCAGGCAGATTGTCCTTTGGGATCTCAAAATATATACACTAGAGCTGGTTTAGCTCCAAGGTGACAGAATGATTTCTTCTTTAACCCGGATTGAAAGATAACGCTTTGTATGTTGTGGGAAGGCCAAATTTGCTTCAGGAGAAGTACTACCTAGCCCCCCCCCCGAAAAAAAAAGAGGGCAATTGTCCCAGGGTTGGGATTGGGGCAGGGCTCTGCTCTTATCTTTCCAGGAGAATCGAAGAGTCCATTAGGGGAGCCCGGGGACGGCTGGACAGCGGAAACCACAGCAGAGAGCAGAATCAGGCACCAAGGAGGACAAGTGACCCAGTTGGTTCTGCCTGGTGGACTTCCTCATTAGCTGTCTCCATCGGGGGCCTGCAACCACCAAGGCAATCCATTGTCGCTGGGACCGTTCAGCTGTACACAATGCCCCGACAGGAACCTCAGTGAAGCCTGCAAGATCAGCTTCTGCCTACAAACCCCTTAGGTCATCTAAACAGCTGAGAACAGAAGGACTGAACATAAAAGGAGTGTACTAACATTTTTAACCATTTTTTCCATTTGGGTTCGGGCCCCAAACAGGTCTACTATGACTCAAATTAGCAGGAAGTCACTTTAAGAGAGCGACTTCCCATGCCCAGAGGGTGGGGAAGATGTTTCTCCGCCCTTCTTTTTGGTTATTTGAAGGATAACTGAAAACTCCGATATTTAGGGGAAGAGATTACAAGCTGATAAATGGTCCTGTTTAATATGTTTTGGAGGTTAGCCCCAGGGACTTCCTACTTTTCCTTTTCTGTATCCTTCTTCCTCTCCTATGTAGGAGTGCATAGGCTTGATAAAAATGAGATATAGACATAGCACAGGAAGGTCCAAGAAGAAGGGGCAGATTATTGAATATGCCTTTATACCTTTGTATATTGATACAAAATTAGTAGTTTATTTGGCTAAAGTGGTATTGACCATTGTTTATTGTGCAAAAATAAGATTGTATTGGATTACATCGGTATTGATCTTTGTATATTGATACAAAATTAAGATTATAGTTGGCCACAATGGTATTGACCCTTGTATATGGACATAATATTAAGATTGTATTGGGCTACATAGGCATTGACCTTTGTATACTGATACATAATTAAGAGTATATTTAACCACAATTGAATAGATCTTTGTATATTGATACAAAATTAAAGGTAATGCTTCCTAATGGTATCATACCTAGAGATACTTAAAAATAAAATGTGAAGCTCTGGCCTCTTAATACCAACCGTCTAAAACGGTCTAGGATAGTTAAGTAAAACAAACTCCTAGTCATGCAAACATGTCACTTTGTTAGCTACTATGACAGTCTATCACAGATATTCTCTAAACTACCCAGTAACCTAGTTGCTAAGAGACAAGCAACATTTGCTTATCTAAATACAAGAGATGGATAGGGCATCTTCAAAAACCCCAAGAGATCTGCAGAATATGGCATTCAAAGATGTTATCTTAAATTAAGATTTTTTTTGATATTGAGACATATCAGTGCCTGACAGCACCCCCTATTCTACTCCAAGTAGAAGATAAGCATCGAAGAACCTCCACTGTAAGATGGTTGAATTAGTGGCAAGCCTATCTCTTGGCATGAAAAAACCCCTTGCACCAACTGCAGACAGACTGCTGTCCAAAAAGGACAAAACTTGGTAGCAGGGAAGTCGACAGCCTAACTCTGCCAAAACAGGGTAGGTAAGTCCTTCATAATCCCGGCTCTACAACAAATGTCTGTCATAGAAACAGGACCCAAAGGCTGAAGACTGATGCAGGAATGTATGGAGAGAAAATGGGAACTGTCCAGGCAGCCATTGGTAGTCCTTTTTTAGTTTTGGAAGCTGCAGGCCCTGCACTTCCTATATAAGCAGATATATTTATCTCTCTCAGGTCTCTGATGTGGTTGAAGAATAGACAGCTAGAGTCTCATAGTTAAATTTTGAGTTGTTTAGGAATCAAGAGGGTGTTATAGATCTAAGAAGATACTCTTAAAATTGTGTTGCAAGTTAGTATGAATGTTGAGTCAGATATAGACCTTTAAACTCATGGGGATGGTTAGATAGTAGAATGTTAAAGTCAGGGGCCAAATATGTATAAACTGGACATTGGGAAGGTATACTGGGCCATTTAACTCTCACAAATGTGTCATATTTATATCTGTTGTTTTGTATAATACTTACTGTTATAAGAGAAGGAACCATCTGTTGGACTGAAAGGGAAACTTCTGGGGGGAAGAGGGTGGAAGGGCGGGATAGGAAGGGGGAATAGGGAGGGGTTTGTGACTGAGATGTAACTTGAAGAAAAAAAAATAAAGTATTTAAAAAAAAGAAACAATTTCAGGAAGAGCTAAAAAAAAAGGAAAATGATCAAAATACAACTTATGATATTTTCGATGTTTTAATAAAATATTTTAAAAGATTGATTGGAAAATCCAAAACATTATATGAACATATAAAAACTAAAGAGGCTAATTTGTGCAAAAGAAAACTTTCAAGTTATAAAATCACTTAAAGCAATAATGCCATTTACATCTACTGTTCGTGTTGTTTGATATGTGTGAGACATTTTTGAAAAAAGTAGTGTTATTTCATAGCTATTCACTCTTTTCAAATATGAGACTGTACATGTGCAAAATGTGAGAGATTTTCATGCAGTGGATCGATAGCATGAAGGATGCTGTGAAGTGCTCAGATAGCACAGATATCTTCAAAATATTTGAAGATCTGAACTAAGGGGAAAGAGGAGGCTGGAAAGGAGGAAAGGAAGCAAGGAAAGAGAGAAATGGCAGGAAGCAAGGTGGTAGGGAGGAAAGAAAGGAAACAGGGAAATTACAAAGAAAAGTGATGTCAGATAAAAACATTGAATTTCTTGAAAATTTAGTGATGGTTCAAAAAATATGTGTGCATTATATAACAGTACATGAACACTGTGGATGAAGACCTATGCTGGTAGAATAGCTACAGTAGCATTCAAAGTATTTCTCTTCAAACAAGTGAAAAATTCCACAAAAACTTCCTTTGGAAAATGAGTGCTAGGGTACCAGGACCTGTTACTGTGTGGTGCCTAGAGACACAGTACTAATGTAAGTGAAATTAAAGAAAAGAGAATATAAGGCAGTATTAAGATCTGGAAAAACAATTATCCTATAGTACAATCCTCACACACTCCAAACAGAGGTAGGAAAAACAAGAAAATCTCCATGTCTCCAACTGAGGAGCAGACCCAGGAGTGTATTACAGAGGACTTCATGTAAAGACAGAAAGCTCCTTTCTTTAGATCTGAAGAAACTTTGAAACCTGAAGCTAAGAAAAGTGTCACAGTTCTGTGCGTCTTTCACGCATGTGTTCTGGCAGATCTGTGTTGGGGGTTGGTCTGGTGCTATTTTATTCTAATGCTAGTTACTAGTCCCCAAGATCTGATTGCGGCCCGGACGAGCATGTTTTCACATATACCTGTCTTTGTTGTATAGGTTAATAGTCACCTTGGCCTGTGTCAGAACAGAGAGGTAGGTGGGGACAAGGTTCAGGGACTTGGAAGTGTGGGGATTTCTGCTGATAAGGTGAAAGTCTGGCATGGCCTGAAGGCTCCTGAGCTCTGCGCTAGAATGGCTTGACTCATTTTGTTCAGTGGAACTCCCTCTTCCCTCTGATTTCAGAATCCTAGATTCCCTAAAACAGGCCACAAAGCATATTCCTTCCCCAGACTTCTCCATGCTAATGAGGTCTGTTGGTTCCTGGGCTTTTGGCCAATGACAATGAACAGCTTTGTCTTGACCTTTATGTTCCCTGGAGTTTTCCCCCACCCTCACTACTGCCCATCAATTAATTAGACAGTATATTTTCTTTCTTATGATTGTCTGATTCCCAGTGATTCAAACACATTCACCTTCCAAATTGCTCCCCATTACCCAAAGTTATATAATGCTTCTGATTCCAGAAGTAATCTCTCTCTCTCTCTCTCTCTCTCTCTCTCTCTCTCTCTCTCTCTCTC
>CAJQZJ010032367.1:418489-450598 GCA_907164525.1 Lophiomys imhausi | reverse complement strand
GTGTGTGTGTGTGTGTGTGTGTGTGTGTGTGTGTGTGTTTGAATCACCTAGAATATATGTACGGAGTAGATGACTGTACGTCTTTTAAAATGAAATGAGAAGCAGCTACATATACCTCTAAGGAACAGTATTCCAGATACCCTGTAAGACTACTAAGAGCTTTAAGAGGATAGCTCCCACACAGAAGGCACAGAAGCTGGCTGAAGAGAACCATAACCCACTTGGCCACACTTGGTTCACAGGTGAGCTAGCAATCCAAGTCAGAGCATCCCTGTGGTGGTTTGAATAAGAATGACCTGCATCTTAGGATTTTATTGCTGTGAAGAGGTACCATGACAATGGTAACTCTTTAAAAGGAAAACAGTTAATTGGGGCTGGCTTATATTTCAGAGATTTAGGTCTTTATAATTTTGGTGAAAAGTATGACAGTGTGCAGGAAGACATGTTTGTGGAGAGGTAGGTGAGAGTTCTACATCTCAATCCACAAGCAGAAGGAAGCAACTCTGTGCCACCCTGGGAGTAGCTCCAGCATATGAGACCTCATAGCCCACTCCTACTGTGACACAGTTCCTCCAACAAGGCCACACCTACTCTAACAATATCACTTCTCCTAATAGTGCCACTCTCTATAGGCCAAGCATTTACACATATGAGTCAATGTGGGGCATTCCTATTTAAACCACCATAGCCATACTTTAGTGCTTGGTCCCCCTTTGGAGGAACTGTTTGGGAAGTATAAGAAAGTGTTTCTTGTGTGTCATTGGAGGTGGGATTCCTGAGGTTCCTAATGTCCCTCCTTCCTCGCTTGTCCTCTCCCTCCCTTGCTCCCTCTCTCCCTCCCTTCCTTTCTCTGCCCTTCTCTGATGCTGTCTCATTGTGGATTGAGATGTGAACCCCAGGATCATGTCTACCTTCCTGTTGCCACATTCCCCTCCATGACCCCCATGGATTCTAGCCACATAGACCCACGACACCCCCAAATCAAATGCTTTCTTTTATTAGGTTTTCTTGGTCATGGTATTTTATCACAACAATAAAAAATAACATAGAAAATTTCTGAAGGGTGATTTCATCTTCACATATTTGCAGATACCCATCTCTTGCTTTCATTGAGCTTACCTTCAGGTAAGTCTGTAAAATTCTGCCTCCTTCCTCTCTACTCTAGGTGCACTGATCCCCATAAGTGCATATCACCAGTCCATTATATTTAATTACAGAATTTGCTTCCTTGGCGGCTCAACTTGAACATTATCAATACGCCAGAAGTCAAATTTCATCCAGGATTTAAAGCTGTACTGTAAAATTACATAGTGGAGAACAGGCAACACACTGTTACAACCTGGGAGCCCAACATGTAACAGACACAAGTGTGTACTGGGATACCATACTAAAAGGTGAGAATAAAGAGTTGCACAGCATATGCGCTGTTTAAGACATACAGGGAAATACAGCCTGTCTGTAGTCTCAGTTGTTGGAAGTTAGGGCAGAAAGACTGAAAGTTCAAGAATAGCTTGGGCTCCTACATAGAAAGACTCTATTAAGAGACCTGGAGGGGACAAGAACATCACATGAAGATCAGCAGAACCAACCAATCTAGGCCCCTAGAGGCTTACAGAGACTGAAACACTAACCAGAAGAAGTCGGGAAAAAAGTATAGATAGACCAGATCTAGGCCATCATATATATATACATGCATATATATATATACATGCATATATATATATATATATGCATGCATATATATATATATATATATACATATGTATATGATAAGCAACTTGATCTTCATACAGATCCCTTAGCAAGTGGAGGTGGGTGGAGTCTCCATCAGGGACTCTGTTTCCTGTTAGTAGAACACCTTACCCTAGCCAGGCTGCTATGTCATGCTCCAGTGCAAGAAGAAGCTGCTAACCATCATGTGACTGACGACCTGAGGGAGTTGATATGTGGGGACCACTCTTCTCCTAAGGAGAAGAACAGGAGGGAGAAGGGGAAGAAGGTGAGAGGGTGGGGCCAGGAGGGAGAGGGTTGGGATTGAGACATAATTTGAATAAATAAATGTTGAAAAGAAGAAGGAAAAAAAAAGGAGAAAGCGGGGAGTAAAGGACAAAGAACAGCAAAGAAGAGAAAGAACAATAATCATATTGAATCATTTTAGGTAAGCTTGATAACTCAGACGGACAATCTATAAACAAGAATGGCTAATTAGAATCTGTAAAAAAGCTCAACTAATTAGCAGTTAGAGCAAAGTGTGAAAACCTTGGTAGTTTACAAAATAAGCTGCTAAATTCTTAGGAAAACTAAGGAAGAAGCTCTGAGTTTGATACTGAGATTACAGGCTGAATTTATAGCTACTAAGGTCAGATCCCGACCTTTACAGGAAAGAGTGGTACTTTAGCTCATGAAACGGTTATTCTTAGGCTGACATGACTGAAATTAAAGTAGATAAAGTGAACCTCCAGAAGTGGCCCATTCCTACCTAAGGGAGCACCATAAGAGTTCTTTGTTGTTCTTGTTCTCTCATGCTCATCCTGACCACAATTTCCCCTCCTTCCCCTCTCCTTCCACTTTCCCCACCCACAACATGCCTCTCCTCTCCCCCAGATCCATTCTTTCTCTGATTCCACCGCTTGAAGAAGGTATGGGAGTTTTCTCCACTTCAAGGAAATCCTTTGAAATCTCAACTGTTTGGGAAGTTACTGGATCTGGTGAGAGAGGAAGGAAGGGGATCATAGTTTCACAAAGTTTCAGAAGTCAGGATCCAGCATGCATTGTACTAGTAGAGTATTCATACAAGTGGAGTATTCAGGCTAGCTTTTCAATGTGGCTCTCCTCCAGGTTAGCAGCGATGAAAATGACATTACAAAATGAGGCCCAATAACACTGTTCATATTAAAAAAATCTCAAAAGAGCGGAGTTCTTATGGGAAGATTTTATTAGGGGAAACAATATAATAACGAGTAGGAAAAATGATCAGAGAACCCTTCTCTTCTCTAGGATATAACTGCTTGTCAAACACCTAACATGATTATGTGGATGTGCTACTAAGATTACTCCAGAAGCATGGAAACTAAGTGTCACCAACTAAGTGAAATAGAAACACCAGAATTACACAGCAGATGGTGGAAATAGTATTTAAAACTAACAGAAGTGGGTGAGTAAGAATATAACATGTAAGGATATAAAGCTCATAATATTTACCCAAATCAGGAGGCATGTGCTGCTGGGAGGAGCAGCACATCCCATTAAAGTTCAATGCGGCTCTCCTCCAGGCTACCAATGATAAAAAATGACATTACAGAATGAAGCCCCATAACAGTGTTCATGTTAAAATCTCAAAACAGTGGAGCTGAAGCAATAAGCAGAGGCAGATTTTACGTGGCTGTAATTCTTAGAGGGAAAGTTCCCAGGGTGATCTGACAGGGAAGAGTGACCAAGTTAACTCACAGACATGATAGGGTGAATGTGGCTTCCTTTAGAACAAAGTAAATGGGTAGCTACAAAGCATACTGTGTCGGCTTTAAAATAAAAGAATCTAATAGAAATCAGGCTGTCCTGATAAAAAGCATGATGCCACCCTGCCAGTGTGTGGTCTCTGATTCCTGAATTAATGAGGTAAGATGCAAATGGCCACTCAGCTCTCATTCTGTCCTTACAGGGTCCTACAATCATTTCATCCATCAGTGGATACTCAAGAAATTGAAAGTTTATTTAACCTTTTATTTCCATTTTGATGTTTGAAAGGTGACAAAAGCAGGTGTTTCCCAGAACAGCAAACACAGGTGACATCAGTTTCCATCATCAGTCATTATGGAAATGCAATGAAAATCAAAATGTCAAGACGAAATGTAATTATACTTGTATTGGTGTGAAAAAAAAAATAAAATAGTGACACCATATGCTGGCAGATATTGCAGAAGAGCTGAAATACAGAGTTAAACAGTTATTCTGGAGTACACTTTTGGCAGCCTCTTAAAGACCTACACATGAAACTATTATAGGATTGATCAGCGGCACTCTCAAGGATTCATCACAGAAGGTTAAAACTGATATGCAAGCAAAAACGTATGTAAGAGTTAATAGAGGTTTTATTTATAATACACCAGATTACAAATAAGTGCAAACATTGAAGATCAAAAGAACATTAAGTTGTTGTCAATGAACAAATGGCCTAAGGAAGCAAAGAGTTCCGTACATAAGAAACATAAACATTTTTTAACATGTTCTACATCCCTACCCATCAGGGAAACAAAATTAGACACAGTTTAGAGACTCTATATGTGATGGTATTGGTTTGGTACTCAAGCTAGAGTGACTATCATCAGGAAATGTGACAACAGTAACTGTGGGAAACTAAAATAATATTATATTACCATTTATTTCCACTCAGCAAACAATCCTTCATGATCGCCACCCCCATCACTTCCTTTTCTTGCACATCATCACCACCATCTCTTCCTTTTCTTGTGTTTTAGTGAACTGAGGGTTTTATAAGAGAGTCCAATCCACTGGGGGGATTCTCCTTATAGCTATGGAGACTGGAAAGTCTTAAGGTTAAGGTACCTGATGGTTTGATGTTCTCAAATGATTATCTTGTCCCTGTACTGTCTCCCAACGAAGGGAAGGAGAGGGAGAGGAAAGGGGGAAGGATTAGGAAGGAGAAAGAAGGGGGAAGGGAGAGAGGGAGAAAGAGGGAGGACTGAGTTGTAACTTCTCTACTCATAAAGGTACCAATTGTATAATGAGGGCTCTACTCTCTGAACCAAGGCACTATCTTCACATTCCATTACATCTGGATCAGAATGTCAATATAAAAAATTTAAGAGGGCATTGAGTCCATGTCCCTCCTTGGTACAAAATGTCTTCATGCAATTCTCTGATTGCCCTGCGACAGCTGTTCTTTTATAGGAAAAGAGATACATATTTCAATTATTTAAGTACTGTTTGTACCAAATTATTATCAACTGTTAAGCATTCTATCACCTACATAGAGTTTTCCCAAGGAATTGCAAGGGCTTAAAACCAGGCTTTTAAAGTATAAGTCTCTAGAAATCATTCACACACTACCTTTCCTTTAATCCTGATTACCCCCAATTAAAAAAAAAATGAACAAGAAAGAAAACGGAATTCCCCAAACTAGTTGTGATAAGTTTATATTTGGAAAGATAGACAGGTGATATGAGTAAATGTAGTTTGTGATAGAAAAGTTATTGGCTGCTGCGGAGGGTAGACCAAAAGTAAACAGAATCACATCTTCAATACTGTTCTAAGCCCTAGAATAACTTCCTTAAGTTACTAATCTGTCTCCAGAGAATAGCAGAGGAATGTGGAGTGCTTGGAAACATTAATCAGCAAATAACATATACTTTGTGACTTTTTTTTAATTTAACAAGATAGAATTTATAATCTTCCTTTTTATCTATTCACCAGGTAATTCCATAAACTGAAATAAGTAGGATCGTAATTTTTTTTCACTGATGAGAAATTTACACATCAGAATAAATCTTTGGAAATGTGTAATTCAGTGTTTTCGATTGCATTCACAAAGTTATGTGACCACAGTTACTTACCTCTGAGTCAGTGTTATCTACTCCAGTGAAAACCTTATCCCTGTGAGCTGCCATGGTCATTTTCTCTAAACCCTAAAACTATTATCCTTACAATTTCCATATTCTAGGCACTTCACATAAATCTGATCATACAGTGTGAAACTTAATGGTCCTGGCCTCTTTTGCTTACCAATTTTCTACATTACTCTGTGGCATGGGATGTAACTGCACCATATTTTATGATCATATAATAATATATCATATGGCAAGACCAAATTTCTTCACTATCCACCTATCAACTGATAGGTATTGTGTTATATCTATATTTAGCACATTACAAATTGTGCTGTCATAATACTGATGTAAATTTTGTTTGTGTGTATGTATACATGGCTTAGAATATTTGTGAGCATTCTACTATTTAGCAGTAGAATTTCCAGGTTATGTGGTAACTTTGTTTAAATATCTGCATAATTGTTAACCTACTTAACAGTATCTGCATCACTTATTTCTCATGGAAATATTGTTATATTGCAGTCATTTCATCATGTGTAATATATTATTTCATTGTGGTTTCCTGGGATATCCTTGATTTAAGTGTATTTCTATATTTTCATTGGCCAGTTATTTATCTCATTTGGGAAATGTCTACTGAAGAGTTTATGTGTGCTTTAAGATTGGGGGTGGGTTGCTAAAGATTGAACCCAGGCCACTGGGCTACCATTCCATGCCCTATTTGCCTTTTTAAAATTTAAGAGTTTTATGAATTCTTCACATATTTTCCATACTAAACAATTTTTACATTTAAATATTGTCTTCTCTTGGTTATCTTTTTTATTTTGTTGGTAGCGTTCTTTTAGTGTAAAAACTTTAAATTTTGATAATTCAAGTTTGTCTAGTGTGTTTTTTAATTGTTTTTTGATTTTGAGTCTATATCTCAGAAACTATTACCTGACTTGGGGTTTGAACACACACATATCCAATTCCTACAAACATTCCTATTCGGTCCTCAGACCTACATGTCTTAAGAACAATCACCTTTCCTAACAATAAACATTAAAATCAAATCATAAAAACAATAAACTCATTTTATACTTTGTTTTCAGTGGAGAAACTTCTGTATATAATAAAATTAAATGAACTATTGCTGTATGAAGTTTACATCATCAGTGGACAGACTACTCACTTTTTATGAGCATTTTGTTTTAGTAAACGAGCCTAACAAAAGCTAAGTAATTGAGCTTCTTCAAACGGACTGGAAAATTCTTAGACAAGACATTCTTACACCAGTTACTGGAGTGGATCAGAACCTATGTGAGGAAATTAGTAATGACCCCACAGACTGGAGAGCAGAGACAATCTCATTCTTTTAGTATTGCCCTACATTACCCAGTCTGAGTTTAAATTCTCAGTATGAGATCTCTGTAAGCTCAAAATATGTCTAACCTCAGTGTTATGAGAATAATTCCCAGAGTAACCTGATAATAAGCATAATTTCTAAAATAATACACTCTTTTCTCAGCATCCAATTGAGAATTTCTGATTAGTTAATATTTATATAATGTCCCACGATATTATAAAATCACAGTTACTTAGAAATTTATTAAAATCACTTTCACCACTGGGTGCCAATGAATGGTTCTCTTATTTGTATGTCAATGTAATTCTAGTTTCACTTCAATTAGGCAATTAGCAGGAAAGTTGAGGTAAGAATGTAAAAGCAGTTAAAATAGCTTGCTTCACCTGTAGAGGGGACTGACAGTAAGATAACAGAGTCCAATTTCCTGACTAATGTTGTAAACAGTTTTAAATTATGCTTTGTGATACAGGAGTGCAGCAATGTGGCTGCTGCAGGGATTTCTACCACGGATCTACAAGGCGCTGTAAAATATCAAACTGGTTGTTTACTGCTCATCCTTCAATCCCTTCTGGTGTGAACTTCTCCCCTCACTTTAGTGAAACTGAAACTGTTGAGTCAGAGGTTAATACGGTCCTTTTTTGGGGCCGATGCTCTTGAATGCTTGGAAAGTGAAGACTACACAGAACATCACTCTTGTGCATAATAAGTACCTTTCTGGGACAGAAGACTATCTGCTAAGTCTAGTCACTCTTTGTTTCTTCTATTGTTTCCTGTTTTCCTCTTCACCGGGCCTCCATTATTCCCAAATACAAATATTCTTCAAGGATCTATGTGAATGTTCTTTAGCCTTGAAACCACTCTCCTCTCTTTTCCGCTCATTGTCTTTCAAGAACCTAAAATAATTATGCAAATGGATCCAAAATGTTGTCAATCATCTATCTAGTGTAATCTTGGTATTACAAATGCCAGCAAAATATTGGTGGCATTGTGGCTTATGTTGATTGTGAGAGGAGGCTGGTAGGCATATAAAAACAGTCTTCTGTGGGAAAGGAGAAAACTCAGGAAGATATGAAACAGGATAGGAACTCATAACTTTCATGAAGACAAGTCTGTATACTTATGAATGTATTACTGGAATTTATTAATCAAATATTTTTATTTTTTATTATGGTTAAAATCTACTTTGGTTCAGCAGGTGCCACAGAAGGTCTGAGCATCCCATACAGTTGGAAGAAGAGGTCTACAATGCCTCATTGTCTGCTTGTTCTCCGTTAAAAAGGTCATTTTGTTTTTGGATTAATTTCAGTTCAAAGACTGGTGCCCTAAAAAGTAAGGAATATAACAAAAAGTGGAATGAGGATTATAAATATAAGCTAGAATCACTCTTGCTTAATATTACTCTAGGATCAAACCATTCTTTAGGTAACTGTGGCCGATAAAGGACTTGTATTAAATTGTTCTGATATAAGTTAGTGTTTTAGCCTGGGAATATGAAGAGGATTGCCAGGCCCACACAGCTCTTGTATTCCTTGTCCTTATCAATAAAGGGGACTGCCTTTATTTCTTCTTTATGTTTTGGTGATCAGGTTTAACTGACAATTTTCTTCCCTTTCTTTTGCAATATGTATCTGTTTTAAACTTGAACAGAGCTTAGCAATGCCCTCAACTGTGCCATGTTTCCTCCTTGTGGTATTCACCCAGCAGTAGTCTAGGACGTTGTAACTTCCAGAAACCCCTCAAGCCCTGTCTACCAATTTTTCTCATGTACCAATTATTACACACAGAAATGGTTTACTCTACCTCATGAGGCAAAAATGAAGACTGTAATTCTGCCCCATTATTGAGGGATTCAAAAATATGAAGCAATGACTCACAGGCAGCAGCAATGGAAGAACAGTGGCCAGGCTGAAGAAATCACAGAAAAGCTTACGTGTATATCTTGACCAACAGTTGATGAGCTCGATAATCCATGTTTATTGAAATTGATCATAATTACTTTTAGCATTATGAAGCCAGGCCTTCAACTTGCATTTAATCTGTTCAGTAGTGCATTTATTGGTTGTTATTCCCTAAATGTTATACCAGGAATTATTCTATTTTTCTTCTTAAAAAATGTACACATAATCTAGAAAAAAAAGTTTGTTGATTTCAAATAAAATATAAATTATATTTTTATTTTTTATGTTTATTTATTACTTCAGGTTACATCTCCATCACAGTGCCCTCTTTCCACCCCTCCAAGTCCCGCCCACCCACCCTCTACCCCCATCCCTTCCATCCCACTCCTCCAGAGTGGAGTGTCCCTACATAAAAGTCCCCTGCCCCAGTTCAACAGTCATATGAGGGCCAAGAGCCTGTTTATACAATGGGGGCCTACAAGACAGCAGCACTAGGGCAAAGTGTCTCACTGGCAGGTAAAAAAGTCTATGCTCCTGTTCCCTTTGGCGCATTGGTTGTGTATAGTTATCTTGTACTATATGGCTAAAATCTGATTATATGTGAATAGATGCCATGTGCATCCTTCTGAGTCTGGGTTAACTCACTCAGGATGAGCTTCTTTATTCCATCCATTTGGCTGCAAATTGCATGATTTTATTATTTCTGATGGCCTAGCAGTATTCCATTGTGTAGATGTACCAGTTTTTTTTTTTTTAATCCATGCCTCAGTTGAGGGACATCTGGATTGTTTCCAGTTTCTATCTATTACAAATAAGGCTGCTATGAACATAGACGAGGATATGTCCTTCTGGTTTGGTGAGGAATCATTTGGATGTATACCCTTAAGTGGTACGGCTGGGTCTTGAGGTAGAGCTATTCCAAGTTTTCTAAGATATTCCCAAACAGATTTCCATAGTGATTGTACAAGCTTAAATTCCAATAGCAATGGAGGAGGGTTCCCCTTTCTCCACAACCTCATCAGCCTGTACTGTCATTTGAGTTTTTGATCTTAGCCATTCTGATAGGTGTGAGATGGAATCTCAGAGTCATCTTGAGTTGCATTTCTCTGATGGTTAAGGATGCTGAGCATTTCCTTAACCTAAGGCTGACACACTAAATCTATTAGAAGACAAAGTGGGGAAAACCCTTGAACTCATTGGCACAGATGATGACTTCCTGAACAGAACACCAAAAGCTCAGGCTCTAAGACCAACAATCAATAAATGGGACCTCATGAACCTGAAAAGCTTCTGTAAGGCAAAAGACACTGTCATTCAAACAAAATGGCCACCTACAAATTGGGAAAAAATCTTCACCAACCCCACATCTGACAGAGGGCTAATATCCAAAATTTACAAAGAACTCAAGAAATTAAATGCCAAGAAACGAAATAATCCAATCAAAAAATGGGGAACCAGAGCTAAACAAAGAATTCACAAAGGCCACTTTCTATTTTTAACATTTTTAATTGATTCTTTGTGAATTTCATATCATGGATACCAATCCCACTCATCTTCCAGTCCCTCCATAACCACAACTTCCACCCCTAAACAAAACAAAAACAAAACAAACAAAAAAGAAAATTCAAGCCACAACAAAAATCTTAGCATAGAAACTGTAGTGTGTCACAGTGTGTCACACAGTATACCCTTTCGTCCAAATAGCTTCAATTGCAAATGTTCATTGCAAGGAGTCATTGGACTCTGACTTCTGCCGCATTTTCAGTATTAGATTCCCATCGAGACTCCTCTCAGATATTGGATATTCTGTGGTTGCCCTGTGTCATGGATTTATGCAGCTTTTGTTCTGCAGGACGGGTCCCTTCCCTCACGAGCTCCAGCAGTTCCCACATGGGGTAGATTTTGAGTGGACCAAATTCAAACTCCTGGAACTGGGCCTACGTGGTAGCTGAGTTGGTTTGCTTATCAGCTCTACTGCACCCAGGTGTCTTTTTAAACGTCTCTTTTGATTATGTTATTTTTATCCTCTTCTCTACTGATTGTTCTAATAGCCAGTCAAGTGAAGGACCATTTTAAAATCACATTCCCTACAGACTCTTATAAAACTTGCATGATGGCAAGAATCTTCAGAATCAGCATGAACGCTGAAGAGCAGTTCCCACAACTTGACAGCATTCAGTGTTCCGCCAGTGTTTCTCAGTAACAGTGACAAAAATCTGTCTTCATCAGTCCAAACCCTAGCCACTAACCTTACCATTTACCTGTTCCTTACATTTCATATTTTATCTACTTCCAAATTCTCTTTCTTTTGGCATGTGGATATTTCCCAAGCGCATCTACTTCCTCACTTCTGCATTACCACCACCCTAGTGTTACTTATCATGCAAACCAAAGACAAAGTAAACTGAGAGACTGAGCAAAACTCATTGAGTTTTCTAGTCAGCTCCTCCCTATGTGCTGTTTGCTGAGATATGTTTTAATTGGAAGCTCCTCAACTATATAGCAAGAGTAATCACCAGTGCATTCCCTCTACTAAGACAAACGATGCATCCAGTGTGCTTCCCACAGGTTTTTTTTTTTAAATATATCCCAGAAGTTCCAAAAATATTGGTGCTTGCTCTTGTTAGTTACTTATTAATCACACCTCTGGAGAATATGGAATGCAGTAGCCATGTGTGAGTACTGGGCATTTGATGTGCAGATTGTCTGAACTGAATTGGTCTTAAAAGTATAATATGAATACCGAATTTCAAAAATTTAGAATTATAAAAGTAATGCCTCATATCTCACTAGTAATATTTTATATTTATTATATTCTATAATAATAATAGTATCTTTTGCTGCTTTGACTTAAAATGTATCATTACAAAGACCTAGGTTTTGCCCATTTTCTCTTATTTACATGCTCTAAATATTTCTCTTTTTTTTAAGATTTATTTATTTATTATGTATAGTGTTCTGTCTGCATTATGCCTGCAGGCCAGAAGAGGGCACCAGATCTCATTATAGATGGTTGTGAGCCACCATGTGGTTGCTGGGAATTGAACTCAGGACCTCTGGAAGAGCAGCCAGCAGAAGTGCTCTTAACCTCTGAGCCATCTCTCCAGCCCCTACATGCTCTAAATATTTCATGTCTGGAATGGCCATATACTTTTTGAAAAGTCCCAAAGAAACTGATTATGTAAAACTATATTTTAAAAGTGAAAAATTTATTAGAGAAGTTCTAAAAATCCTAACCAAAGTGGGAGGATGAGACATTTTAATGTTTTCCAGTCTCTCTCTCTCTCTCTCTCTCTCTCTCTCTCTCTCTGAATCTGTCTCTCTCTCTGTCTCTCTGTCTCAAATTTATTTGGTGAGGAGTGGATTTGAACCCAGGAACTTACATTCACTAGGCAAGGTATTTTCCATTATGTTTCTCTCCACCACAATCTTATTTTGATTTTACATTTCTGAGTTCCTTAATTTCAATTAGATACTTCTTGTGCATTGAACTATATTAATGCTTTTTGCTGAGTCCTTATTGACTAGTGACGATATATGGTTTAACATTCTTAGGACTGGGGAATAACATGTCAGGATTCAGTTTGCTTCTTTTTAAATATCATGTTGACAATTATACTTCCAACAGTAATTTAACAATAAGTCATCTAAACTTTTTAAATTTTACGTTTATAAAAATATCTATATCTGCTTATTTAAACAACAATTGAGTTGACTCTTTTTAGTTTTCATGAACTTTCTGTAACATGTCAACTTCTTGCTTATGAAATCTACCTTTTCCTTTCTAAAGCTGAACTGTAAGAATTCTTTCAAAGAGTTTCTCCATGTTGTTGTGTTATTATTAATTTGTTTTAAGAATTAAAATGCTAACTTAGCCAACACAACATAATATCTGAATTCCTTTTCAAAATTTTTTTGCATTCAGTATTGCTGTTGTAAAATAAAGTATGTTTTTATTTTCTTTTCCTTATGAATTATCTTATGTTCTCTTTGAAAATAAGTTATCATTTTCTACAATAATCGTATGTCACTGTGATATATCTGGATAAAATTTCTGCCTACTGCTCGCTCCTTTTGAGTTATTTGTTGGCTCTTCTTTAATTCACTCAAACAAATAATCAGTATTTTTTCATATAGTTTATTATTCCATGCTTTGTCTCTCTTTCTGGAAAGGCATTTCAGTTTTTAACACCATTCTCCACATATTTCTCTTCATTTCCTCCCTTTCTACCCCTTTCTTCATTGTTAATGCCTTCTGAACTTCTTAAAACTTATCTTTCTGTTCCAAAAAAAAAACCCTCATTCAAATACATTTAATGAGCTTTCCCCCTTTTTTTTGCAATAAGTAGCCAGAAAGTAAAATGGAAAGTAGATGTCATTTAAGATAACAAAAATACAAATTGCATAGATATTAATCTAGCAATGAGTACCTGAGAAATATATGGAATATTTTCAGACTTATGTTAAAGAATCCAAATCAGACTCAAATTAATTGCAAGGCTTAATCTTGTTATTAATAAGATGACTAAGAGAAAAGGTTTTATTTGATATCAGCCTAACTTATAAATTCATTGTTTCTACATTCAACACCACAGCTATATTTGGGGAGGAGCTTGACAAACTAATTGTAGTTTATATAAAAAGATAACTCTCCATGAGTCACTAATTTTCAACACGCATTAAGACAGATATAGTACTGTATGATAAAATTACAGTGTGGTGCTGGTTTTAGGACAGACTAATTGACTGAATGAATGGAAGGATTAAAAGTTGAAGCAGATTGCTTTTTAAGTAATAAAGGATATGTCATATGACTCAGGAAACAACCACTTTCATAAATGAGATTAGAAAATTTGTTCTTGTCTTCTCTGGATCTGTCTATTCCTCCTCCCTCTCTTATACATGTGAAGAACTCCTCATGAAGATCAATAGAACCAACCAACCTAGGACTCTAGAGTCCTACAGAGACTGAAACACTAACCAAACCAAACCAAACAGAACAAGACAAAAAAAAAAAAAAACCAAAAAAACTCCATATATATATATATATTGGATCTTTGCCCCGTATAATATATAGATGATAGGCAACATGGTCTTCAAGCAGACCCCTTAGCAAGTGGCGGAGAGGGCCTTTCTCTGACATGGACTTTTTAGCCTGTTAGTGGAACACCTTACCCTAGCTGGACTGCCATGTTGAGCCTTTGTGCAAGAAGAAGCTCTTAGCCCTCATATGATTCATGAACTGAAGGGGGTTGATAAGTGGTGGGCTCCCTCAAGCATTCGAGGAGAGCAAGAGGAGGGAGTAAGGGAAGATGGTGGGAGTGTGGAACAGGGTGGGAAGGAAAAAAGGAGATGCAATCAAAATGTAACTTGAATAAATGAATAAATTTTAAAAATATAAAGAAAATTGATTTGTCTCACAAAGAAAAATAAAGCTGTACCTTTACAATATGCAGTTAACAAAAATTAACAATGAATAAATAAAAAAGACCCTAATATGAATGTAAAATACTTAAACTATTCAAAGATAGCCTTTACTGTTACAATATTAAAAGCTCAAACCAAAAGTTTCAAGAGTAAAGCCAGGGCCAGGAAGGAAGTTCAGTGGGTACAAGTGTGTTTTGTACAAGTGTAGGGCTCTTAGTTTAGGTTCCCAGAAAGGATGTAGAGCAAGACAGAGGGTAGCACATGACCATAATTTCAGCACACCCCAAGAGAGGGGGATGGATGGTAGAAACAGAGGAATCCCTGGAAACACACACATACAGACTAGAAAAAGAATTGAGTAGCACAAGTAAGTATTTTCGTGCAGTAAGAGCAATTCATTCAAGTGTGTTCCTCATAAAGCTGAAAAGGAGATGGGTAAGAGTTTATTATGTAGTATTTGTCAGAAAAAGCCCTGAGAAAATTTAGGGGAAGAAGCAGGGCTGATGCTGAGGACAAGCCATGCTGCAGATGATTCAGGGCCAGAAATCTTTGTGCCAGGAGGTTTTAGATGAAGACTTCCTAGAGTGTGAACACAAGAAGGAAATGCTCATTTTCTAGCCAAGATATTTCCCAGTGAGGGATGGTTACTAAAAGTTGTCTGCAAGCATCACCTCTTTTCTCTAGGAATAAGCCCTGAACATAGATCTGAGGGAGAACTCACACAGCCTATCTCAGTCTCTATACTGAGATTAAAGTGGCAGCCTGGATTATATCAGTATCTCTTTATATAAGACCTAGAGAACCTCTTAGGTTCCCTAAATGGGGGATTCCCCTTTTCTGAGGATAAGGGGAAGAGGAAGGGAAAAGAGGGTAGGAGGGAGGGAGGGGGCTGCGATCAGGATGTAAATTAAACAAACAAACAAACAAATAAATAGAATACGAAGGGAAGCATAAATGCTGTATGCAAGTCACACTATTATATATAAGGCTTGAGCTTCTGTAGAGTTTTATTTATCTTTTCCTGATTCTGAAAACAACTTGTGCTCAGTTTGAAAAAGACAACTACAAAATTATTAAATGGAGCTGGGTGGTGGTGGTGGCACTTGCTTTTAATCCCAGTACTCGGAAGGTAGAGGCAGGCAGACATCTGTGAGTTAATGCCAGCCTGGTCTACACAAAGAGTTCCATGATAGCCAGAGCTACTGACAAACTCTGTCTCTAAACACAAAAACAAACAAACAAAATACTAAATAGGTCTCCAGGTCTTATATAAATAGATACTGTACTATTTTTTTCATTATTAATCTAAGTGGAAACCTCTCCAGTCGATGTGACTATTAACAGTTTTGGATCATAGACAATGCTAAGCTACTCTCTGTGTATTGGGGGAAAAGACTTATACTGATTCTACCCATAGGCTGTTATTACAGCCCATGTATTGTGTTCCTGAGTGCTTGTGAGGAAAAACACTGAATCTGGGAATGTTCAGGGCCAACATTCTCTGTGGCCTATACCTACTGTGGAATCTTCCACAATTAATCTTCCTTTCCTACTCTATGCCTTTATATAGTCTCTTTTTTTTTCCTTTTTTATTTTTTAATTATTTTCCTTTATTTTTTATTTCTTCAAGTTACACCTCAATCACAGTCCCCTCCCTATTCCCCCTCCAGTCCCACCCTCCCACCCTCAACCCCCCCATCCTCTTCCCTTTTTTTTCTTTTAAGTTTAAGGTATATCTTATTTCCCCCTACAGTTTCCCCTTTCAGTCCAAAAAATGGCTCTTTCTCTTATAATAATAAATACGATACAGTACAACAGAGGTAATTAGGCCACAGTTATGAGGGCTATATGGCTTAACGTACATTCCCAATGACCAGTCCATATGTATTTGGTACTTCACTTTAACATTCTACTGTCTAAACATCTCCATGAGTTTAAAGTTCTATATCTGACTCAACATTCATACTAACTAGCATCACAATTTTAAAAGTATCTTCTTAGATCTATAACACTCTCTTGACTCCTAAACAACTCAAAATTTAATTATGAGACTCTAGATATCTGTTCTTCAACCACCTCAGAGACCTGAGAGGGATAAATATATCTGATTTTATAGAAAGTACAGGGACTGAAGCTTCCCAAACTAAGAAATGACATGCCAGTAGCTGCCTGGACAGTTCTCATTTTCTCTCCATACATTACAGCATCGATCTTCAGTCATTTGGCCCCGTTTCTCTGACAGACATTGATTGTAGACCAGGGGTTATGAAGGACTTACCTACCCTGTCTTGGCAGAGCTGGGCTGTCGACTTACCTGCTTCCAGGTTTTGTCCTTTTTGGACAGCATTCTGTCTACAGTTGGAGCAAGGGGCTTTTCCTACCAAGAGATAGGCTTGCGACTAATTCAATCACTAATTCAATGCTCATCTTCTACTTGGAGGAGAATCAGGGGTGCTGTTAGGAGTTGATATGTCTTGATATAAAAAAATCTAAAGTTACAAAAACATCTTTGAATGCCATATTCTGCAGATCTCTTGAGGTTTTTGAAGAGGCCCTATCTATCTCTTATATTAGGGTAAGCAGATGTTGCTTGTCTCTTAGCAGGTTTATTTCTGATTAGCTTAGCAAGTAACTATAATAGGCTGTCATAGTACCTAACAGAATGACTGGCTTGCATAACCATTAGTTTGCATTTCTTAATTATCCTAAACAGTTTATGACACTTAGTAGTAAAAGGCCGAAACATCACATTTCATTTTTTTTTCTTTACCTCCTAACCCTTCCATCCCATTTCTCTGGGGTGGGGTGTCCTTATATAACAGTCCCTCATCTCAGTTGAGAGGTCGTATGAGGGCTAAGAGCCTCTTCATTCATTGGGGATCTACGAAGCAGTACCATCAGTGAAAAGTGTCTCGTTGCCAGGGAGGGAGAACTACTAAACAAACAAACCAATAAGCATACAATATATCAAAAAGACTAAAAAATATAAATAACTAATATATGAAAAATAAATAAAAAATATATATAGTCTCTTTTAATGAAAATGATTCTCATTTAACCCCCTGTGTGGCAGCAAACCCCACCTGCCCCAGAAGGCTTCCAGACTCTCTGAACAAGTAAAAATGATTGAATATGTGATGACAAAAAGAAAAGAAAAAGTTTACATCATTAATATCACTGATAAAGTTAACAAAACATAAAACAGTAATCTTTTTTATGGGCTTTGAGTATAGTCACACCAAAAGGAACACATATAATATATTCTTGTGTATGAAAATGGAAAAGTTAGGAAAAGAATTCCTCGGTTAAGATTTTTAAGAAGAAATGCTGACTAATATATACGATGTAACTATTTACAGGAATTAGATGGCAACTGGTTGATGCCTGAAACCTTAAGGGGTACAGAAGGGTATCAAATGAATTCCACACTTCTGCGTTCACTTTGAAGATATTTCATGGTCTGCAGCAGTAGCATAAAGCAATAGAATATAAAAAATAGAAGCCTTCCTTGGCAGAGGAAATACAAATTTGAGTGCAGAATTGCTGATGTCGCAAGTGTGTGAGAGGACCAACACGGAAGAGAAAAAGGCAGCAGAAGAAGCCACAGCATATGCATAATTGTCCCTCAAGTTCTTCGTCAGTTTTTAAGCTACTCAAGTATACAATGAGGTTATGAGGAATTGGAAGAACCAATGGCTAGCAGCTGAGAGATTAAGAAAATAGTTCAGAAGTGAAATCATGACATGATGAGAACAAAGCTTTGGTGGCAAGGAGAGACTGAAGGGAATCAGCTATATATACCTTTAGTTAAAATCCCAGGACTGAGGGCTCTGTTCTAGGAACAGTGATTGCATGCTACACTGAACGTACATTCACCCAGCAAAACTTAATGCTAAGTATCCCAAGGATCCACGGTAACTTAATTGCCTCAGAATAAAACTCTTATTTTGGATATTCTGCAAAACTTGCAGCTTCCACACAAATCATCCCCAATGTCAAGTTATGCAAAGAAGAAGGAAAACACTAGCAGAGTCAAGTGTTTATAAAGAGTCAACAGAAGTGTATCCCAAAGTTGTCTAAATATTGGAGTCATCACAGAGGACTTTTGAGACAATATGAAGAACAAAATTGACAAAAATATTTAAAATATAGAGTAGCTTGTACTTTTAAATGTATGTTTATACATTTTATAATGTATAATTGAGAATTCAATATACTCATCAGAAGAAATAGTTAATGGCCATGGGAAAGGGCATATAGTAAATATCAGAGTGTAGATCCATATATTATTGGTGAAGATGGGAATTATATAGGCATGCAAGGAAAAATAATTTTATAAAAGAAAAATAAAAGATATTATATAGTGTTTTCAAAATACATGCAAAACAGAAAAATATTCAACTCAGTTTTTTATATTAGTGATAGTGAGAGACTGCATAGAGAGAGAGAGAAAGAGAGGGAGAGAGAATCTTAGCATTTGTTAAAAGCTAGGCTTTTAAAGGATAGTGTGAATGGCTTGCTTAAACAACAGAGTGTCATAACTTGCTTCCTCAAACTACACATCTTTGTTTCTTCTCCCTAGTGTGGCAGCTATGTGATAAATTAGAATTCATGTGATTTACATATGGAACAATGGCTCTGAAAAAAATCCAACTCAGGAAGAAACTGTCAACAGTACAGTCACTTAGCATGTTACAGCCAGGTCAACATCTTCTAGGGCTGCATATCATGGCAAGACTGTTTGTTCAAAGGGAACT
Organism: Lophiomys imhausi; assembly: GCA_907164525.1. Taxonomy (NCBI): domain Eukaryota; kingdom Metazoa; phylum Chordata; class Mammalia; order Rodentia; family Muridae; genus Lophiomys; species Lophiomys imhausi. Next base: position 431,607 of record CAJQZJ010032367.1, on the reverse strand, counting down.
TGGTTTTGTTTGTTTTGTTTTCTTGCAGAGTTGTATTCTCTTCCTCTAAAACCCGAGGAACTTCCCAGAGACTAACAGTAACTCTTCCACTACAGCAAGGCCTTTCTTCATTAACTCTGCTGAATCTCAAGACTCAAATTGCTGAACACCTATGGCTTGGAATTCAAAAAGTCTGGATGTACTCCAAGTTTGGTTTATCACCAAAATTCTGAGACTTATTGCACTAGAATATATACTATCATTCCCATTTCCTGTTCATCAAGCAAACTGCCATGACTACTGGTGAATTTTTACAGTCTGTGGATTTTCAACAGGATCAATTTATTTATACTCTCTGCTGCAACAGAGAGCATTAGCATATTCTTGAGGCCTCATGGTTACCGAAGTTGCTATCTTATGAATGAATGATAAACTGGACCATCATTATTGATAAGAGCTGGGTAAAGTGTATACCTGTAATATCAGTATTCCTAAAACAAAGACATAATTCTGTGCTAATCCACTGTTATTTAACAGAGTGATAACCCTAATAACAGATTTTGTAGCAGATGGCAGCAAGCAGCATCTGTGATTCTGTGGCTGAGACTGCCTCTTGGACAAATTCACAGTAATATACTATAATCAGTTATGATATAATACTCTTTAGAGTAAATCTTGGTGAATTGAACAGGAATGTGAGGTTGACCAACATCCCTATAGCCTTTGCATATTTATGTTATTATTGGCATTGATCACAGTATTTCATAACACAGAATTGGCTCTTATTCCTCAGACCATACATAACATGTGGGATGTACCTGGTAATAACTATTTCTCTTTCAATCATTCACATGGGGACAAAAACTATAACCACAGACAGGTTATTAATACACTTCGATGGAATGTGAAATGTACATGGGCCAAGTTCCACATATTCTTTCATATAAACAGAGTACCATGATGGTTATATGGATCTCATGATACAAATGTGTTTTATCTGTACTGTCCTAGAAATGCCTGCATTTTATGATTCTCTGGTATTTAGTTACCCAGGTCTTTATTGAAAATAATCAAGGGAATATCTATTATGTATACTTCCTGTGGCAACTCAGATATTTGTCAACATGACTATGCTGTGAACTTGAAATATGACATGTGTGAAAATTAAATTGAGAATTACAATTTATCTTATTTGTAGTTTATAACACATTTCTGTGCATGTCATCATTTTCTTTTTTCCCCTCTTGACAGCTGATTATCTACCTTATGTCTAAGAACATCAGGTCCTACTAGCTATAAACCCATATCCTTGAAGGTCTAGTCAGTTTAATAATAAGTCTGTAATTGCTTGCTTTGTGCTACTATCTTAGCTGCATCCTGCCTTCAGCTACCCAATTATACAGTGATACTAAGTAGCCCAATTTTATGTCAATAAGCCTATAATTACCCACAGCCCATAAGGTACACCCAGCATGAACCTAGCTTCTGAAATTTATTAGTGAGCCACTTATCAGTCTCTTATGGGAAATATACTTGACTCCTCTGCAATTTTCCTTTTCTTCTTGCCGTTCCCTTTGCCTTGTTCTTATTCCTTCTTCTCCTTCCTTTATTAGTTTTTTGATTGGTTGGTTTCTTGGTTTTGGTTTTGCATTCCATACATGATACCCTCAAACCGTATGTTGGAAGAACCTGCTATTAGGACATAGTCCACCATGTCTGGATAGCTCTCTGAGCTCAGAACAAAATGGAGGACTTCCTTTCTCAGCAGGGCCTCCTCTTCTCTGCCTGACCTTATCTGGATAGTGTCTCTAAGCACAGGTGCCTGATTTTATGTGGAGGATCACCCTGCACAGAGCTTCCTGAAAGCACTGCCTGGTTCAGCCTTTGTTTTCTTTCTTCTTGACTTCTTTCTCTAAGCCATGCTGAAGAGTGGTCAATTTTCACTGAGTTTGTTATGTTTAAGCTTCAAGGATCTATCTCAGCAGAGTAGTATGAGAGAGAGTTTAGTGTTATTTCCATATCTTCTAATTCTGAGGCTCACATGAGATTGCCCATTTAGTTCATTTTCCCATATTTATTCTATGTTTGATCTCTTGTGGTTTGACCTTTATACTTTTTCTTAGTTTCTTCTTGAGTTCTATTGTTAACTATTAGCCATATCTGTCAATTCCTCTGGTCCTTGAGCTATTGCCTTATAGGAATGAATTATGCCACCATCGTTAGATTGTTCTGAGGCATAATTCCAGCCATGGAATACAGGTAATGAAATGAGGTATTTAGAAAAGTAAGAGAAATATTATATTGCTACATATTGTCTTAGATTACATCAATGTTTACTATTTTGTGGCTAGGATAAGTAATGACAAAGAAGTTTTGTAGAAATAATTAATTAATTTTTAACAGTATTTATATTATTGTGAATTGACTGGGAGTTGTTAATCCTTAACCATTATAAATGAGCACACAGACACCACATGGATTTTAACAAGCCTTGGCCTGAATTGAGCAATTATGGCCCATCTAACCTAGCTCTTAATTCTATTTATGAATAAAGCCCAGTATAATATACATATTTCCCTTGGGTTGTTTTTCTTCATGCTATGCCAATGTTCCAGGTCATGTGGAATGAGGTTCTTTTCTCTAACCCGTGGCATGTTTCGTCCTTCCTGCTCTTTGTTTCTTCTCTTGGAGACTTCTCTTTGTTCTACTAGAGGCTTCTTCTACTTCATCTACTGGAGGCTTCTTCTTGAGACTGCTTCTGGATACTAGAGGCTTCTTTCACCCAAGGCTTTCTGCTTCAGAAGCCTTCACTTTTAGTCTCACCTACCTCTGTCTTTGCCCAATCTCAGGCCTCAGCATTTATTCAACCAATCATAGAGTGCCTCAGAAAGGGCAGTAACCAGACCTCAGCATTGAAATCAGCCCTTACTGGACCTTCCCCAACAAAGTTTCAATTCAGTTTCTCATTCAAGCTTTACTGTCCATACTATTGAACTATCAGGCAAGCTGTTGCCATGGGGTCAATAGTGGCATGATTGTTTTAGCAGTAACCAAATACGTTCTAATTGGATTAAAGCATTTCATTGGATGGAAAACATTGGTATTAGTAATCTTGCAAAAAATAAACAAACAAAAAAGAAACAAAATAAAAAAAAAAAAAACTATAGCTTGGGAGGTCCCAGGTGCTAGGGGTCACTGCTAATGGTGTTCTGATAAAGGACATGTGCAAAGCTGACTTCTGAAAGTCTTAGTCTCCTCTCAGTCATGCCAGAGAAGCTTTGTTTTAAATGAGTAAAGGCTAATAGAAAGAATCACAACAAGTCAAAACATTGAAAATAAGTTACTATTTGGTGTTAGTCCTGAAATATGCTATCATTACCTTCACCTTCAAAGTCCAGGAACTATGTAGGAAATGAGTATATAAAGACAATAAGACATAAATGATAGGAAGTAGTTCTATGTGTGCTGACCCTGGATGTGGCATGATTGACATAATTATGAATTCACAGCAGCTGTGGCTATCTGCATAAGACCTATTCAAACAGAGAAAGACATGAATGTAGGAGAGGTACTATGGGGAAAAAGAAAGGGACCAGCATGAGTGGTAGTGGGTATAAAGGACGGCAATGAGGGTGAGTATATATATATATATATAATACTGTCCCAGTCTTCAAAGAACAAACTTGAAGGCAAAGACATATTTTTAAAAAAGTTGAGAAAATGAGATAAAGTACCATTTATTAAGAAAATATAAAGTAAAAAATTTATCACTATCCTGTCTCCCATTAAGCAGCATGTTAGTACACTGAAAATTAATTTCCTGTGTATCATGTTTGCATATGCATAAGAGAACCAAGATGACATTATGAGAGAATGCTCCCCCATAAACATGAAATGCTTAGAAAGGTGTAAAGAGATAGATGGAATGGACACAAAGACAGCTATCATGAGCTGTGCCTGAAGAAATTTTACTAGAACCTCTACAGAACAGCAGTTGCTGGAAGCAATAGGCCAGATGTATAGAGACAGATGAATCCAAATGAAACACAAATGATTAACCTGGGAAACATGAATACAAGTAACATTATGTAGATGCAACAGAATATACATAGGAATATATATGTATACATAAATAATTATATGCATGCAATAATAATGGAAAAGAGAGGCCAGTAAGGCAGTGGTGGAGCACAGCTTTAATCTTAGCACTCAGGAGGCAAAGGCATGCAGATCTCTATGTTTTTGAAGTCATCCTCGTTCCAGGACAGCCAAAACTACACAGAGAGACCCTGTCTCAGAAGGAGAGAGAGAGAGAGAGAGAGAGAGAGAGAGAGAGAGAGAGAAGAAAGAGAAAGAAAGAAAAAAGAAAGAAAGAAAGAAAGAAAGAAAGAAAGAAAGGCCACAAATTTGAAGGACAGAAGGAAGGGGTGTATGGGAGGTTTTTGAGGCAGGAAAGGGAAGGAAAATATGCTACAATTAAATTATACTCTCAAATATTTTTTAAAGTATGGTATTTATGAAAGAATATATTGTTGAATTGTTTGGTAATCATTTCTGATATCTTTTGCTTGTTGATATTCAAGGCATAATTGTTATATGTAGAAACTGAATGTATACTAACCACTCATTAAATATCTAGCTTTTCTACTATTTCACCTCCATCTTTGAGTTTAGTAATTTACAACGTATATTATGTTTTTTATTGTTTCATTCAATGATACTCTTAAAGGAAGAAAATATTTGAAATGTTGTTCTGGGCTTTTTCACATTCTTTAATAATGTTCATGATTATATTCATGATTATATGACTCTTTGGCTTTAAGTATTTGGGGAATTAAAATTTCTAACAGTTTTATATAAAAAGGAAATATAATGTGTTTAGCTAACCCACCTCATACCTACGTATCTTCCATAAGTTAATTTGGGAAACAGAGGGTAGTTTAGATGTGTAGGTTAACTTTATAACTAAATACAGTCTGTATTGAGTCATACTCTATTGAATTATAATAATATTTATAAAAAAATTGTATTTGCACATTCCAGGTGTGACTATATTTATTCATAACTTCCACTTTTATTTCTCAGTTTTAATTGATTGTGACCATTTGGATAATATCTTTGAGTGAATTTCTGAGGATTTCTTTGCCAATGCCATGGTAAAGAAATACTTTCATATCAAAAATAAAGATAATTCAATTGCCACTCATAACCCATCATGTCACCTCAGAAAGAAGAATGAACAGATAAATTTATAGGAGAAATCTTCTGTTATTGTCTAATATTAGTATTACAGAAACTTAATTTCATTTATATGGATTTTTATTATTTGGTTTATCTTTCTACGTTATCATTACAGCCATGGTTGGACTGAAATTCACACAATACTCCTGCATTAGCCTCCAATACCAGGGCTGCAAGTATGCAAAAACACGCATTTATAAAAGTTTAATGTTAAAAACATTCTCAAATTTTCTAGTTTTTCCTTAATTATTTTTTTCTATCCTGTAAGAAGCATTCGTAATTTGTATTGAAGATCTTAAAAAGGCCATTTTTTTTCTTTTATTCTTAACAAGGCCATTTTTTTTCTTTTATTCTTAACATCACAAAGGTTTCTGAGTACATCTGTATTATAATATATTTTTAACTAGACTTACTCACTCTGGATATTTGTAAATAATTTTCTCTATACTTTACAATAATTTCAAAAAAATGTCTTAAGGTAATTAGACATTTCCCAAAACTGTGAAACTCTTCCATAGGTCAGTTTGTTTGCTTCTGTTCTTTCTAGTCAGGGTAGATGATAAATGTTTGCTTGAACAGTATTCTGTGTGTTGATCCTATTAAAGGAATATGGGTTTCTGAAAGTGTCTTTCATTGTTTTTGTTTGTTTGTTTTGTTTTGTTTTCCCATTACTTTGTTTATTTAGTCACTTTACATCTGGATTACAGCCACCCTCCTCAACTCTCATTCCCACCCTCACATACCCCATCCCCTACTCCCCTTCTCCTCAGATTCAATGCAATTGGCATCAAAATTCCAATAAAATTTTTTACATACCTCGAAAGAGAAATTTTTAACTTCATATAGAAAAACAGACAAACAGGCAGACAAACAAACCCAGGATAGCTAAAACAAACCTGAACAGTAAAAGAACTTCTGGAGGTGTCACCATCCCTGATTTCAAGCCGTACTACAGATCAATAGTAATAAAAACTGTGTGGTATTACTATAAAAACAGACAGGTTGATCAATGGAATCAAATTGAAGACCCAGAAATAAACCCACACACCTTGATTTTTGACAAAGAAGCTAAAACCATACAATGGGAAAAAGAAAGCATCTTCAAAAAGTGGTATTGGTATAACTGGATGTCTGCATGTAGAAGAATGCAAATAGATTTATATTTGACATACTGCACAAACCTCAAGTCCATGTGGATCAAATATCTCAACATAAAAACAGATACACTAAGGAGGGAAGCAAATACTTAAATTTATGGCATGCTGTGAGTCTCATGTGGAAACGTTCCCATGCAGACAAGGCAGGCCTTTGATGTTGTTCACATCCCACACCCCTTCTGTCATATGGATCACTTTAAGAATATCATGAAAATTTGCTTTAAAACAGTTTTTGTTTCTTTAGGAACTCTTCATGTTATAATTCTGATTCAGTTTATTTTAACATATATTTCATCCATAGTCTTCTCTGATTCAACTTATTGCAAAAGATGCATATTTATTTATTTGATAAAATACCTGTATGTGCTATTAAATAAATTGTTTAGTTGAATACAGGATGTTTTCTGATGGGAAACAATATGATATAAAATTTTAGATCATGTGAATATAAAAAAAAATCAGATACACTAAATCTGATAGAAAAGAAGGTAGGGAATATCTTAGAACACAATGGTACAGGAGACAACTTTCTGAACAGAACACCAACAGCTCAGGCAGTAAGATCAACAATTAATAAATGTGACCTCATGAAACTGAAAAGATTTTGTAAGGCAAAGGACACTGTCAATAGGACAAAATGGCAGTGTAGAGAATGGGGAAAGATGTCTACCAACCCTACACCTGGCAGAGGTTAAACATACAAAATATATAAAGAACTCAAGAAGTTAAGATACCAACAAACCAAATAACCCAATTAGAATTTGAGGTAAAAAGCTATTGTACAGAATTCTCCACAAAGGAATCTCTAACAGCCAAGGATCACTTAAAGAAATGTTCAGTGTCCTTAGTCAACAGGGAAATACAAATCGACATGTCTCTCATTGTAGATGGAAGTCTCTGGGTATCTCAGGGCACAAGGTGAAGTATAGACAGAACTTTCAGAAAAACAGCTGTGCTGACTTTCTCACAGGGAAGAAGACAGGCACTTAGTCTACTTTTTGCTATCCTCCAGTATAGTAGTTTATTCAGATTATGTGGACTCCCTTCGATTAAAACATTTTTCTTTTCCTTTTCCTCCTTAAAGAAATATTTGATATTCTTCTACATGTTCCAAACATTGCCTAACATGGAATCCACATTGCATGTTTTCATGCACCATCTTTTACAAACCCTCTGCTCATATTGTCTTACAGACAACTAAATTATCCCAGCTTCTTCTGATGTAAATATAGAGAGAATAATAAAATCTAAGAAGCCAGTGTTTCTAGCTACCATTAAAAGCACATTTATCTTGGGAAATAATGGTTGTTCAAATTTTGGTTATTAACATGTGCTCTCTGTACTAGGTATGAGAAGTGGATATGAACTGCAACCATGGCAGCCTCCCTCCTCTAAGGTCCTGTTCACATCTGAGAAGTGTGTAAAGGCCCCTCAGAACATGTAATCTTTAGAAAGAGTATTCAAATGCTAGCAACAGCTATTTTCCTTCTTTTTGAGAATTGTTTTGACATAGTGAATCTTAGGTTTCCATTTAAGGGATGGCTGAGGAAGACTATTCTGGGTATAGATTCATGATCTTTATTTATAGTGACCATTTTCAAAGGCAAACAATTCTGCATCAAGAATTACACTGAACAAAGAATGCAACCTAGGAACTTAAGTTTCTTATTGGAGAAATAGTTATATTAGTTCCTCCTAATTTGAAGGTGTCGTGAGACATACTGAAATACATTGCAGCTTCCATAATGAGCTGTTATTTTTTATGCTGGGATAGATTGTGAGAGTGGAGGGTGGGTCTGGGGGTAGGTGGGAGATGGGAGGGAATGGGATACATGATGTGAAATTCACAAAATAAATTTTTTTCAATAAAAATAATCAGGAAGCGGGAAAAACAACAAAGCTTGACTCTATAAAGAAATCTGTCTTCCATGGGATATTTTGACATATGATAAAGAAAAAGAACCACACAAAACCCAATCTTTCATCATGTTTAAAATAAATGAACCACTACACTCTGTTAATGGATTATATGTATATGAGAAAATAATAATCTGGGCATGATGCACATGCCTTTAACCCCAGCACTTTGGGGAGGGGGAGCAAAGGCAGGAGGATCTCTGTGAGTTCATGGCCAGCCTGGTCTATAAAGGGAGAAAATAATGAAATTCAATGCATTATTAAAAATTGAAGTTTAAAAATTTACCTTAAATTTTGAGTTGTTTAGGAATCAAGAGGGTGTTCTGGATCTAAGAAGATATTTTTAAAATTATGAGGCAAGTTAGTATGAAAGCTGAGTTAGATATAGAACTTTAAACTCATGGAGATGGTTAGATAGTAGAATGTTAAAGTCAGGTGCCAAATACATATGGACTGGACATTGGGAATGTATGCTAAGCCATATAACACTTACAATTGTGGCCTATTTATTTCTGTTGTTTTGTATTGTATTTATAGTTATAAGAAAAAAAACCATTTTTGGGGCTGAAAGGGAGAGCTGTTGGGGGGAAAAAAGAAATACCTTAAACTAAAAAAAAAAAAAAAGAAGGGAAGAGGATGGTGGGGCTGAGGGGGAGGAGGGTGGAAGGGTGGGACTGGAGGGGGGAGTAGGGAGGGGATTGTGATTGAGATGTAACTTGAAGAAATAAAAAATAAATTATTAAAAAAATTACCTTAAAACCTAGAAATTAAAATAGCATAAACGTCCACTATACCAAATTAAAGAAAGCACCCCTAATTTTTTTTTCTGCAATTTGATGGGCAGAATTAGGTGTCTATGCATCCTTCAAATCAATTCACTCAAATGGATTGCACCCTGATTTAGTGGACATGGCTTGAACTGTAATATATTTGTGTTAATGAAATAGAAGACCAGCTCTGTAGCATAACTTTATAATAATTATTTTCTAAATATGAGGAGTGGCGAGAGAGAATCTGGGTCCTTTGGTCTTTCTGCTTCCTTCTTCATTCCTTCTTCTTCCAGACCATATTTCATACTTGTATATCCAACTTCATGCTTGTCTAACATCAAGACCACACAACAGCTCCTTCTTGAGCCTACAGTGAGAGCTAGAGAAAGAGAAAGGAACAACAGAGGAATCTGTATAAGACAAGAAAAAGCATCTTATTTAGTCTTTGTTTTATTGCCTCCATAAAGCTCCATGTCCACCTCTGTCAGCATGAGAGCCAAAGTGAGGACTTAGCTTAAACTTTCCTATTCATAGCAAAAATTCTATCCATAAAAGAGAGAGAAGTAGAGCTTAACCCCCATGAAGATAACAGAGCTGTCTAAAGACTCCTTGAACTTGGAATGCTGCTGTTTAATTAAAACCAGTGAATTTGATGGACTGTATTTTTAGGGACAATGATGAATGTCAATACTTACTCATTTTTGTTATATTTGAGAACTTAATTTTTCATGGATAGCTATGGCAACAGACTGCATACTTCATTTCATGAATTATATTAGTGAGAATGAGATTATTATACTAGCTTTTATATAGTAAAGAATTTTTGCACACCTCATTTAAAACAATAACCTTCTTTGGAAAACATTTACTTTTTCATGCATAGGACTGATTTGAAAAATTGCCAGTGTCAGTTCCAAATGAAATTTCTTTATTGCTAGCATGCTGAATTTACAGATTGTTTCACATATAAACCCAGTACTTTATAGGCTAGTTTCTAAGATCTTAAAATAGTCAACTGTTACTATTTCTTGGTATTCATAAAAAAATACTTATTTTCACCTCAGTGTTCCTGACTTGTCTGGAACCTGCTTTGTATACCATGCTGTCTTCAAGCTTGTGGTGTCCTGTCTCTCAGTACTGGGATAACAGTTATACCATCATGCTCAATGAAGTTCTTACTTTATGTTTTACCTTTTGGTAAAATATAAATATTAGTTACTCTGTATGTAACATGTTTAATGTTTGTAATTAAAAATAGATTGTTTAATGACCTTTAGGTGATGAGATAAGAGGAGGATTTAATGTCTAAAGTCTGTTCTAACATTCTGTCTAAATGGTTCTCAGAGGCAACACAGTACACTTTTCTGAATGCAAACCCTCTAATTCATAGCTACTATAATCCAATATTACAAATTTACATCTAATTTCAAGTCCTCTATGAATTAAATTAGAATTAATTCTACCTCATTTTCAACACATTATTGAATACATTTTTCAAATAAAATTCTGATCATGATGATTTGAGATGATTTGTGCTTTAGAAAGATTTACATTCAAGTATAGTAGGATATCAAATTTATCTCATCACATGCGGCGTTCAGGTAAGATGAAAATTTCTCTAATTATAAAGGAAGATACAGACTTTTACATATAAAAACTTTATACTTATTTGCTTGTATATAAATCATTAAGGACAGAAGACATGGAAATGCAACTGAGAGAACAATAAAATAGAAATTTTAGAAAGAAAACAGAAATGAAAGAGACAGCATGCTTTATTCACATGATACATGCATAAATAAATTTATACTTTTGGATGTGATTTATGGATATTTAGTCATAATATTCTGAGGGAATAGAGTTGACAGAAATGAACTCACTTTATTTTCTCTTTTAATACCCCTGGAAATCTGATCTGCAGAGTAATTCTATCCCTTAGTAAAAACCTACATTAGATCCTTGTAGCTGTCTTGGATTACAAAAATACCTCTGGTATTTGACTCGCTTAAACTTTTCAGCTTTGAAATTGGTAGGTCTATCCAGAGTTACAGGAATAAAATTTCGAAGCCTAACTTACAACTGAAGCTTCTACACCTCCTCAGAAGCAGAATGTAGCGCTACTGCTACGTAATGATAGGAGAGAGACTCCATTTTCCAAGTTATCATTCTTGCTCTCCTCACTTGTAAATTTACTTTGTTTTGGATTGCACCAGGCTCCAGTTTGGTGGGAGAAAACTGAGAGAACCTGAAGAATTCGAGATCTCGAGGCTTTTGTGCCTGCTTCCATCCATTAGCTGTCTCATTCAGTGGGAATCAGAACTGACCCTCCATCCTTTGCAGAATTTCCATTCTATGCAGGGCTCCTCAGGTAAACCTTTGCTTCATTCCTTGCCTGCATTTCTCTGACAGAAGTTTTAGGATCAGCATTCTCTCTCCAGAGACTCCTATTGGAATCCAACTGCCTTTCACACACTTTTTGTGAGGCTTAGTCAAATTAAAATGACTCAGGTCTACATGTTTGAATTGGATTACTTTCATTCATTTTGGTCTAATTTCAATTATAACCTATGCTACTTTAATAAAAAAAGAGCCTACTATGATATTATTTTCCTATGAACCCACTGTCTACAAAGATAAATAATTCTACATAGAATGAATAGCTTAACAGTGGTAGCTAATGCTTTCAGCCAGAGGAATGGCACGATTACTATTCCCAACAGTAGCATCCCTATTTGCTTCTTCGCTTGTGCCTCTCCATAAATATCCATTTATTTCAAGATTATGAATATAATGAATAACTTTTCCACATGAGAAAAGGGAGTTAGGGAAAAGTACAGTGAGATTGTGTCTTCTGTTTACTTCAACACATATCCAGAGCAACTATAAAATATTCAGATCATAGCTTTAGCCCCTGTCTCCCTTCAATATCCCAGATTTTGATACATTATGTTTAATAATGGAACCTACCTAAGACTGTTTCTCAAAGTCAATGTTGTCCTTTCAAAGCCCAGATTAGAAAGACAGTGTTCCTTTCAACAATATCAATGTTTTGTTTATTATAATGGTGTGGATTATTTTGTGAAAAGCAAAGGGAATTGTGTTAATTAGAAATATCATCTACCACAAACAGAAATGTTCAGATGTGACAAGGCCAGGATCTTTAGACAGAAGCCCTTCCAAACTTAAGTAAGACTGATGAATGCGTAAGGAGAGAAGAGGACACAGGGACAATGGGGGAAGGCCAAGCAACCATCTGGGAGCTGATGCCTCAGAAGGAAATACCAGTAGGTACCAGAAACCATACAGGCAGAGGAGGATCTCCCTGACTCTCAGAAGAGACAGAGGTGTTGATGACTGAGAACAAGAGGGAAAGGGAGGGACTACATTAGATAAACTGAATGCTGAAGGTCTCTGTGAATTCTTCTGAATATTTTTAGGAACCACTCAGGGCATCATAATAGGAGAGGAAATAATATTCTCGGTGGAAGAAATGGTAAATGAAGGAAATAATGGCCAAGGTACTTCATGGTGAGAAACAGGTGGAAAAAAGGCATACGGTGAGTGAAGAAAACCCAAGCCTGTTCAGTACTCATGATCTCGAAGCTCAATTTTCTACTGAAGCCTTTCAATTGTGTCTTTCAGAAGTGTCTAGTGCTCATGTGCACGTAGGTAGGTATGGATTAGTGGGTCTCAACCTTCCTAATGATGCAATCCTTTAATACAGTTCCTCATGTTGTGCTGACTTCCCAAACATAAAAGTATTTTAGTTGTTCCTTCATAACTGCAAATTTGCTACTTCTATGAATCATAATGTAAATATCTGTATTTTCTGATAGTCTTAGGTGACTCCTGTGAAGGGGTCCTTTGATCCTCAAAGACGTCACAACCCACAGATTGAGAACCACTGGTATAAATGAAAGGCTAAAGACATTGTGCAATCTTGAGAGACTCCAAGAGAGAGGAAGCAAATGTGGCTAGGAGGAGAAGATGTTAGCTTTATCTATTTTCCTTCTCTTTCCTTGATCTTGCCTTCATTTACTATGACAGTAACCGC
>CAJQZJ010032367.1:350273-418089 GCA_907164525.1 Lophiomys imhausi | reverse complement strand
GGCAGGTCCTCAGTCATCAGGAACACAGTCTTTGTTGTAGATTCTTTTTTTTTTTTTTTTTTTTACTTTATTTTTTATTTCTTCAAGTTACATCTCAATTGAAATCCCCTCCCTACCCCGCCTCCAGTCCCACCCTCCCACCCTCTTCCGCCTCAACCCACCCATCCCCTTCCTTTTTTTTTAAGTTTAAGATATATCTTTTCCCCCCAACAGCTCCCCCTTTCAGTCCAACAAATGGCTCTTACTCTTATAATAATAAATACAATACAAAACAACAGAGGTAATTAGGCCAAAATTATGAGAGTTATATGGCTTGGCATACAATCCCAATGTCCAGTCTATATGTATTTGGCACCTGACTTCAGCATTCTACTGTCGATCTGTCTCCATGAGTTTAAAGTTCTATATCCAACTCAACTTTCATCCCAATTTAAAAAGCATCTTCTTAGAACACCCTCTTGATTCCCAAACAACTCAAAATTTAACTATGAGACTCTAGCTATCTATTCTTCAACCACCTCAGAGACCTGAGAGGGACAAATATATCTGATTATATAGGAAGTGCAGGGCTGCAGCTTCCCAAACTAAGAAATGACATACCAGTGGCTGCCTGGACAGCTCCCATTTTCTCTCCATACATTACAGCATCAATCTTCAGTCATTTGGCCCGTTTTCTCTGACAGACATTGATAGTCGAGCAGGGGTTATGAAGGACTCGCCTACCCTGTCTTGGCAGAGCTAGGCTGTCGACTTACCTGCTTCCAAGTTTTGTCCTTTTTGGACAGCAGTCTGTCTACAGTTGAAGCAAGGGGTTTTTCCTACCCTGTCTTGGCAGAGTTAGGCTGTCGATTCTTTAACGCACTTAGCAGTCCTTTTTCTGGATCTCTCAGATGCAGGTTCGTCAGGGTAAGTTGGTTATTGCAGTCTCACCTTAAATAAGGCTTCATGCTTTCTTCTCTGTGGGAGACCCCAGCCGTCTGCAGGCTAACTTACTTCTTTTGAATCAGGAACTCAGATGCTCTGCCTCAGTCCTTAAAGCCAGGCACAATTTCTTTTAGGCCACTGTTCGGACAGATCAAACCCCTCTAGGCAAAAGCTGAGCCACAGCGTTTAGTCCTAGGCCTTTTGGTGTCTTGCTCAGGCTTTCTTTGCTCACCGGCTTCTTTCTGCTTCAGGGAGAGAGCTGGCCATCAATGGCCAGCCCTTTTTTCAGCAGGACTCTTGGAGCTCTCTAGCATCAGGGGCCTCTTATTCTTCTGGGCTCCATGCACTGTTCTTAAATAGGAGGAACTCTGTTTCAGCTTAATTTGGGCTCCGCCCACTTAGCAGCTGAAAACAATGTCAGGCCAGATACCTTGTTTCTTCAAGTCTATTGAGTCTTTCCTGTTTTTCCTGACTTCAACCTTGTTTTTTAGTCTAGTAAGTCTTTCCTGTTTTTGCTGACTTCATGCTGATAATGCTCTTCAGGCCCCGAATTAAGAGACAGTATCAGAAACTCCTATATATTTTCTAAATCTAATTTATCTAACCCCTACACAGAAGCATCAGAGAATTAAACACAAATGCTCAGCTAAATCTAGATATTAAGAGAGCCCTTGTATGAATATCTACTGAACTGCTACCATTCTCAAAGTGTTTAACATGTCTGTACAGCTTTTACATGGATTCTTAGATGAGATATAGATTTCTTAACATATAGGTAGAATTTTTGTGCCTGTTGGTCAATCAAATGTCAAATTTTCTGTCCTCATCTATTTATAAATATCAACTAACAATATATACTTACTAATAAGGTTAATAAGGTCTTTAAATGTAACCTAGGATAAGGGGTGCAAAGTCACATAGATACATAGATGCGAAGCAAATCAGTACCCTATCCTTAGTGATAATGTGATGTAAGGAACTTAGAATATGAGGGTTTGTATTTCCTCATCTATAAAAATAAACATGAAACTCTTAAGCCAGGGTCTATAGAATCATACCTTGAGACGAGGATTGGATATAAATGATTATTAAGGAAATCATTCTAAAACAGACAGTTACAGAATAAGCAAGATAATCATACCTTGGGACAAGGATTGAATATAAATGATTATTAAGGAAATCATTCTAAAACAGACAGTTACAGAATAAGCAAGATAGGAAAAGAGGTGATTCTAGACTAAACCCTAGCTTCAGTAAGTTCTTGTTAGGAAGCCTCAAGGTGGGGATATTAAATCTGTAGTTTTCTTGCTACAAGAGGAGGCAGGCTGGGCTCTTATACTCTCTTGGGTAACACTTGGCAAATGCATAGTAGGGGAAAAGTTAACTTCCAGGTAGTTCCTCAACAGTTTCTAGTCTAGGGCAGAAAACATCCAGTAGTTTTTCACGCATTATTTCAAAAAGTAACACAATATGAGAAGCAAAAATACTCTGAAATAGAGGAAGTTAATCCAGTTCTATCAAAGGGACCTGTGGCAACTAAAATCTGAGGGTCTCTCTCTCTGTCTCGGTCTCTGTCTCTGTCTCTCTCTCTCTCTCTGTGTATGTGTATATGTGATTATGTCTGGGGGTGCATGAGTGTGGGTATGCATGCTTGTGCATGCATGTGTGAGAGATGTTTGTATATGTTCACAAACACAGACACAAATGCACACACACACACACACACACACACACACATGCACATTCACATAAATGTGTGCATTGTGTGTCTGGAAGACAGAGACCAACTTAGGGTGTTGCCCTCTACTGTTCTCTATCTAATTTTGTTTTGAAATAGGGTTTCTCACTGAAAATGAATCTCATGGATTAGGCTACCCTGGCAGGATCCTCCTATCTTCATAACCTGATCCCCAAACAGTAGGGTTACAGGCACACGCCATCATGGCTAGGATTTTACACATGTACTGGGGATCTGAGCTCAGGATTCCATGCTAGTACAGCAGGCACTTTACCATCTGAACTCTCTCTCCTACCTCTCATATGTTTTCATAGCATATCATGTCTAGTGTTATGCTCTGTACATAGAATGTGGTTATGAAATTCTTTCTTAACATACACATAAAATGCAAAAACATTAAAGAAAGGGAAGGATAAGTAAGGAAATATGCAGGATTCCAGAAGTGAAAGCAATCAAATTATTGGAAAATATACACTTATAAGCTCTTAAAATGGTAATTCCCATAGGATTGGTCACAGTGCAAACTTGAGACTGACTACTATTTGTTTTATCCTTAAAAAATAATCTGCTTAAAACCAACCAATCAACAAGCAATATAGTTACATGTTGATAATAAATCTGATACAAAATATAATCTTTCTCTTCCCCATAACAACTCTAAACACCTTGAGAATAACAGTAATACTTTCTTATAGAAAACCATCCAATCATTATCTTTGCTATCTTGAGTACCTATATTTGATAATACCTTTAATTCTAGTAGCACCTGAAAATGTTAAAGTATCTTTACATTTTATGTGATGTTTAGATTGACATTGTCATATATATTCCACCATGTTTTTACAAGTGACAAAACAAGCTGTGATTGTCCACATGACTTAGTGAAGTTTGCACAGTAAAAAAACATATTTCAATTTCTGAATATGAAGATTGAGATCTTCACACAGTTCCTTTAATTCTATATAAGTTTTAATCTTGCCATAAGACAAAAACATACTGAGACTGGAAGAGAGAAAATTTTATAAATAAATATTAAGAAGTTCCATCTAATGGAGTGGGATTTAATCAAAGCAGACATTGGCTGGCTACTCCCACACATGTGAATGTTTTTATTTCCTCAAAAGAAGGGATGAGATGAGAACTGTACTCAAGCTTTATTAATACATGGCCTGGACTGAGCCCAAAGCATTTCTATCTAAGTATCCTTAGGCCAAGGCCTGGAAGCTTCTAACCTCCACACAATCTAATCTTCTGCAAGCCCAGTCCTTGAAGGCTACAGAATCCAGCTTCTATCTACTAACATAGCCCTAGAATGTTTTCAGCCTCTGAGACTTACTGCTGAATAAGCTTATCCTTTCTTGTTCTTTCTGAACTGTGGCTGGTTGGTTCAATTCAGCTATTCTGGCTCAAAACTCCTCCCCAAGCTAACTAATTCAAATGGGCTTCTCTAGTCTTCTCACTGAATTGCTCTGCTTGGAAAAACTGCCTCTGAACTCCATGAACAGAATGGAACTACACCAAACTCAACTGAACTGCACTGTACTGACTGCACGAACTCTGCTGTATACCTGTACTGTACTCTCCTCTGCTGTAGTGTAGTACCGTACCGTCTTTCTGACTCTGACTCTCCCTTTCTGTGCTGCTCTTATGAAGGAGAAGGGGGGGGGGTGTATCCTGTCTCTGAATCATTCTGTTAAATCCTTCTCTGATTTGTCCCTTTCTGTGCCCCTCAATTAGAAGTCATTGTTTGGGATCAAAGGTGTATACTAAGAGTGTGTATTCCACTCAGATCACACAGACCTAGGTCTTTGGATGTAATTTCTTGTCATAGTAGCCACATTGCTGGATACAAATTCCTCTACCCACAAGTTTTGTGATGCTATTGCCCCAGCATATTTTGTAGATCAAAGGTTTGATATAGGTTGATATTTATGTTTGTCTTTTGGTGGCCTGCACACTACTTTCTGGTACTAAAGACAGTAGAACAAAGGGGTGAAGGTTCTACGTAGGCACCAACTAGACCTCTTCATGTTTGATGAGTTGAATGAGTGTTGTCTTCTGCAATGGGACATAGAAAGGCAACAACTAAACTGGATGTAACCCAGTCCAAGTACTGGAAGCTTTGTTTGGTGACAAGAGATGGCCATTTAGGACTCAATCTTCTTCACTATTTGGAGACTAAATATGATCACCTTCATATATTTTAGGAAGTTTAGACTGCATTAGATTTCCATACCACCCCTCATATGCCTCTCGGTTCTAGTTGTCTTTTCCCACCTTCCTTCCTTCAACTCCCCCTCCTCACCTCCTGATCCACCCATTACAGCTCCCCTTAAAGTCCACTCATAAAATCTATATTACACTTTATTTTCTCCTCTCAAAGAGGTCTATGTGCCCCCCAGCCCCTTTCTCTATACAGAACCCTACTAGATCTACATATTGTAGAATGGTTATCATTTACTTAATAGCTAATATCCATATGTAAGTAAATATATCCCATATTTATCTTTTTTGGGGGTCTGGGTAGGAGAGGAGAGTAAAAAGAATGCATTTTACATACATATATGGAATATGTAATTTAATAATTAAATTCATTTAATATCAAATTGAAAACAGTTAAACTTTGTGGCAGAAATAAAGAAATATGACATGTTTATTTTCTAGATAAAAAGAATAATTTGATAAAATTTTAAATGTATTCTTAACAAATATTTGGCTAAGTTGGGGAAAAAGTAGTTACTTAAAATTTAGGAAACAACTTTTCTTATGTTCTCATCTTATAAATAGGAAATGCAAAAAGAATTTTTTTGCCACTTTTCTGTGTAACTCACAGGAAAAGCATCAACCAGTAGTTAAAATAGGGTGTGCACCTACCTGGACAAGGTCTGCTTATTTAGCAGCCTAGCTATGAGCATTCTCTGAACCTCTGCTTCATAAAACTCTTAGCCACGATGCTGTATAACTGGGATTTGTTGTTGTTGAGATACAATTACAACATTTCTCCCTTCTCTTTTCTTCCTCTAAGCTCCCACCATATACCTCCATGCTCTCCTTCAAATTCATGTCTTCTTTTTCACTAATTGTTATTGCATATAAATATATGTATACATAAATATATTCTCAAATATAACATGTTCTGTCTGGAAAAAGAAGAAATATTGAGAGGGCTGGGGATAGAGCTCTATGGTACAATACTCACTTAGTACATATGTAAACAGACTTTTTGGTACTTTATTGGGTTCTTACATCTACCACTCTTCTCCATCCCAAACCCTTCCAACCTCCCAACACTAGTTAGGTGAGAAAGAAAGTTAGAAGGAAAAGAGGGCCTAGAACTTTTTATACTGCTTCCTGTTGATTAGGGGCATTGAGTTCCTTGGGACAAGCCCAATCTTCATCACCAGACTAACTCCATCCAAAAACCAGCAATCTAAAAACCAGCAATCCAGCAATCCAACAAGAGCAAAAGCAGTAGCAGGGATCAGCAGCAGAGGCAGCAGAAGGGAGAGCAGCAGCCACCACAGACCGTCCTGGAGTTTTCATATTTATACCCTCTCAAGAATCTCCAGAATTCCAACTGTGAACTATCTGCAGTGTCAAAAATCATACTCCTCCTCTAGCATAAGACAAATCATAGTGGCTGTGGACAATCTGAAGCAGCCCCATATCCCACACCTGGAATTAAAACAAAAACATTCACATAACATAACTGGGATTTTAAAGAAACAAAAATTTTCACTACACATTTACAAGGTGTTAAATTAGAAACTTAGCATTGATATACATATATACATATTTATGTATATGACACATATCAGTACTTTGATGAATTTACAACATATATATTAGAGTGTCTGTGTATCTGTATGTCTATCTGTGTGTGTGTGTGTGAGTGTGTGTGTGTGTGTGTGTGTGTGTGTGTAGTAAATGGAAGTATGATAGAAAAGAGACTTCTAAAGAACAGAGAAATAACCACTATAGGAAGCAGTCACTACCTACAGATCTATAGGATAGCAATCAAATCTAAGGAGGGAATAATTTAGAACACTCATTCCTTCACCCCCACCTCACCCAACAGGGCAGAAAGTCATACAATTTGATCTCATTGATGAGGATATGGCCTCTCTCACTTAATGGCCAAGAAATTTGTTGAGATGTCACAGAGTTGGTGGGAACATACCAGTTGCACTGCAGAGGAAAATTTGGAAGAAAGCCACTGACAGGCCAGAAAGACTTATTAGTGGAGGCTGTGCACTGTGGGATCAGAACAGCTTACTGAATTCTTCATACCACTGGCCAGAAAGCCAACCACAGACCAAATCATAGAGCAAGCAGAAAAGAGTCAGAAAGACTCTATTACTGTCCACTGACAAAGCCTAACATTGTGTCATTGGTAAGTGCCTTAGTTCACTTTGTGTTACTGTGATAGGGGACACCTACAAAAGGCAACCTGTGGAGGAAGGACTTCATTCCATCTTGCAGTCGATCCTTGAGGAAATCTAGGACAGGAAATCAAGACAGGAATCTCTAGGCAGAAACCAAAATATAGGCCACAGAGGATCACTGTGTACTAGCCTCCTCTCTGTGGCTGGCTCAGTTTGCTTTCTTATTCTACCCAGGACCACCTGCCCAGGGTGTTAACACTGAGTGGGTACCTTTCCACATCAGTCATTAATTAAAAATAATGCCCTACAGACTTGCCTATAGGCTTTGTGACAGAAGAGTTTTCCAGATTGCAATTCCTCTTCCCAGAAAAATTTAACTTATGTCAAGTTGTCCAAAACAAAAGTAAGACAAACAAACAAACAAAAAAACCTAACTATGAGATGAAAGTGTTTAGAGATTCATTCTAGTATCAGGATACAAGTCAAAATAGGGTGGACTGGGAGCTGGAGAGCCCTAGCTGACACAGAGTTCCACAGCTCTTCAGGCTTAAAGATGGTGTGAGTGAGCTCCTTAGGGAAAACCGCAGCTCCATTGGTTCTCTTTTCTCACACAAAAGAAACAGACAAATATATGTTATTAAATTAAAAAGAAAACAGAAGCAGACCAAAATTTATGGTCACACCATACTGAGTCCTGGCACGACACATGGTAAGTTATATGGGTAGGAGGGAGTCTAATGCCTGAGTAGAGGTGGGACCACAAACCATCACGGGGGTTCTGTATGAATGAAATTATTGTCACATTGGTTAGAATAATAAGTTTGTAAGATATAAAGACATAGCTCTGTAAAACTCATTTCTATGTGCCTCATTTTCCTCACCTGTAAAGTATAGAATATACAAACATAATAGAACACCTGATATACAATTAGAACTTTCAATGCTAGTATATACATTGGTGGTAATTTGCAACTGGTGTTAAACAATCTATTCACTATCAGTTTCCACTTCAAATCCTGCTGTATAATCCCCAGCCTTAGTTTGCTTGAGACAGGCTTTCAATGGAAATGCTGCTGGCTCCTGAGCACTCCTCAAGGCCAAGGACTGGATAACCCCCACCAATTTATTGGAGATCCATTTTCTCAAGTGGAAAAAGACACAAAGTTAAGCAAAATCATCCTTCTTAAAGACCTTCAGTTCTGACCTAATTTGTTGACCTCTCCTCAGGGGATGGGGGAGGGGATGGGTGAAGGAAAAGGGAAGGAAAGTGCTATTCAAAGCCAACCAGCCTGTACCAGGCCAGCCGGACATTACTTGCCTTACCTGATTTTCTCCTCACTGTACCATGCAGTACTGTTAACCCTGTTTAAAAAGAAGCAAACGGAGAAAGGTGGAACAGCTTGCTAAATACTGCGCTCTTGAAAAGCGGCAAAGCCCAGATTCAAACCTCTTCTTTCCTGTTTGGGTCTGCTAAGCATTTTGAGCTGCTTTGCTTCCCTCCCACACTCCACCCCAGAAGTCAAGGATCTTAACTGCGGGTGATTCTCAAGCTCTGATTTACAAAGATGAGTGGGTGAGTGGTGTTTTTTTTTTTTTTTTAATGATCTGAAACGTATTGTTTCAAAGGTAAGCAAATGAAATTTAAGCTACAGAAACGTAAAAAAAAAAAAAAATCACAGTGTCTCACAAGGGAAGTCAACAGCCCTGGGCGCCTTGAGCCCTGCTTGGCTTTCTTCCTGGCTGTAAATTTGGAGCAGGAAAGAAGCTACCCTGAGCTGAGTTTGCGCCCCACGGAGAGCCTTCTCGCCTTTCCTGTAGCAGAGGTTGTTTGTCTGATTATCTTAAGGCTTGGTCCCCAGGAAGAAGTTTGACTCCTGTCCAGGTTAAACTACCCATTTCCTTATCTAGGCTGTCAGTCCAATGATCTCCTAAGCCCCTCCCCCACCTCCCCTCTCCACTCCTCAACTAGGGCAGGTGCAGTCTATCCTGTCTCCCTCCATTCAACCCTCTTAAGTTTCTTTCCCAGGAGACGCACGGCCTTGGTCTGCAGATGCTATTTCACCTTCTTCCTGTATGAAGGGCTACCAGACTCCATCCTCTAACTTTCCCTAGTCGGAGAGAGACTTCTGAGAACTTTGCGAGGAATGGAAGACAGTTAAAAGCGAAGGGAGCCAAGGGTGAAGTCTCCCACCACCTGGCTGCCAGGCCCTCTGCAGTTTCAAGCTAGGACCCCCCCCCCCCCCCCAGAACTCCAGCTTCCCCGTGGCGGGACGGGAGCCCCAGAAGGCAGGCGGCGCCGCAGATGGGCCACCAGGCACCGGGCTCGCCACCGGGTCCCTGGATTTCTGCTTTCACCCGCGTTAGCGAGTGAGGGCGTCCTGCTGGCCAGCAACCCTGCTGGCAGGGAAACTGAAAACTGGTCCACCCGGAGATCGCGGCCCTTCTCGTTTGCCTGCCCACGCCGGGCCTCATCTCCCCTCCTTCCCGGCTGGCTGCCGCCTCCTCCCGCAGGCTGCGGGGCGGCCCGGAGCCTGCCTCTCTCTCCGCCTTCACTACCGGGTCAAGCCGCGGAGGGAGGGAGACGGCGGCAAAGCCTTCCCTGGCGCTCCACCCGGTGCACGCGCCTCCTCCCTGGGCTCGCATCCTGCCAGTACAGTACAACTAGTACACAGGCGCACACGCGCACACACACACACACACACACACACACACACACACGCGCGCTCTCCACCGCCTGCCACTGCAGCTGCCATGGATATCGGCTAACAACACAGAGGCCGGCGAGCGCGCGCGCGCTCCCACTCGCTGCACGCAGGAGTGGCCCCCGGCATCCCTACCCTCCTCCCCACCCCCACGCCACCCGCTCAGCAGCTCGGCCACTGCTCGGGCTGGCTCGGCCGCCGCCACCGCCGCTAACGCCGCCAACGCCACCACAGCTTCCTCCGCTGCGGGGCCAGAGCCTTGAGTGTCATTCAAGGGACAGCACAACCTCACCCAAGCTCTCCTACCTCTGCCCAACCGTCCCTCTCATCCTCCCCCTTCCTCCGCCACACTCCATCCAAAGAAGAGGGAAAGCGTGGAGCGGAGGGGGAGAAAGGCAAAGTCTGCCACCCTCTCCCCTTGGCCCCCTTGCTCCTCCATCCTGATTTTGACTTCCAAACCCTCCTCCCCAAAGGACCCTCAGGAACTGAGGCGACTCACCCTACTGCCATGTCCAAAAGCTTGAAAAAGAAAAGCCACTGGACTAGCAAAGTCCACGAGAGTGTCATTGGCAGGAACCCGGAGGGCCAGCTGGGTTTTGAATTGAAGGGGGGCGCCGAAAACGGACAGTTTCCCTACCTGGGGGAGGTGAAGCCGGGCAAGGTGGCCTATGAAAGCGGCAGCAAGTTGGTGTCTGAGGAGCTGCTGCTGGAGGTGAACGAGACCCCCGTGGCGGGACTCACCATCAGGGACGTTCTGGCCGTGATCAAACACTGCAAGGACCCCCTCCGGCTCAAGTGTGTCAAGCAAGGTGAGCGCACTTTGCCCGCAGTGGGACCCCTGCGTTGGGAAGGTTAGAGAGGGTGGGCGCGCGAGTGGGATGGGTGTATGTTGCGCCACCGCGGGGTGGGGTCCAGAGAGGACCGTAACTGCGAAGGGAGCATTAGTGGAAACGGGGCAGGGGGCTGATTGGCAGGCTAACCTGGGTGGCGGTGTGGCAGGCAACTTAGTTTGCCTAGTTGGACCCTCCACTTTGGAAGGTGCTTGGCCTTTTCTGACCTCCTCTCAGGGCCAGGGCCAAATAGAATGTGCGTCAATGGCATGCCCACAGTGGACATCGTGCTTTCGGGGAAGGAAGAAGACAAGGGAAGGGGAAAAAAAGAAAGATGAAGCAACTCGAGGTGCAGAGGTGTCATTAGAGGGATTGGGAGAATCTCTGAGCAATGGGGCAAGTGGAGAAAGCTCGGAGTATATCCAAAGCTGGTCTGGAGACACCTTGGTCCCCAGCGAGTCCCTAGGGAGCGCTGAGCCACTAGCCGGCTAGGAAGGAAAAGGACAAATTGGTTTGGACGCTTTGATCAGTATTCAGTAACTTTTTCCCTGCTTCACTGCTCAGTCTTTCTCTCTCTCCCACCCCCACCCCCCTTGCTCATGGTCATGTCATGTGGGCACTGTGAGTCACGTGCAGACTGACTAACCCCAGAGATCGCCGCTAGCCAGCAGGCTGGAGGTTGGAGGTGGCGCTGAGCTGGAGAGGCTGGGAGCTCCCAGACAGCTTTCTAAGTGTTGCAGGGGAGGCAGATTGCAGCATTAGAAGGTTCCCCAAAGTATTTCTCATTGACTGGGATTTCTTCATTGACTGGGATTCCTCCGTGGTTGGGCTCTCCTCTAGATTCAGACTTGGGGGCGTGTTTGTGGCATGAAGATGGATGGAGATGCAAGCTGGTTACAGCTCAGGCTCCCTATGTTCTAACCTGGCTTTGGAGAGATTCTTCCAGGAGCTATGATGTGGATTTAGAGAGACTGTAATCTTGGTGAACTCTCCACTGTCTTTGTTTGAAAGGAAATTGTGGTCTTGAGGGAGGGAAGATTGCAATAAAAGTTTCCTTAGAGGACACTTTAAACAAAATGTTCCTTTGTTTTCCACCATGGTGATGAAGCTTCCTGGGTAGCATGGATGGACAGGTGTGTCTATTGCATATCTGAATTATTGGTATGGCCATTTGTTGTCTGTTGTTATTTTGTCCTTCCCTGGTGTTGACATTCTGAGTGTCTCTGTATTTTGAATTTCTGAACTGCCACTCATTCATTATGCTGTGATCCATTATGAAGAAACACTATTGAGTAGTTGTTTTTTCAGCATAAAATTAATCTGCAAAGAAATGTTTTCAGCTAAAAAAATAATCCTCAAATAAAAGTAAACAAGAGAGAAAGAAGGTTTTTCTTTTTCAGAAATTTTTCTCAAGTTAAGTTTAAAGAAGAGACGGAAGAAAACATCTTCAATGGAATTTCTTGAGTTTTCATCATGTATCATTTTTAGATCGCTTAATGCAAACATACAGTATTGTATGACATGTTAGATGGGTTAAATAGTAGAGTATCCTGCTATTTTCCAACATGACATACTTTGAACTCAAATTTGGAGTGTTATGCTGACACAATAGATAGAAATGTAAAGTTCAAATTTAGGGTCCAGAAATCTACTACAATTAAAAAGTGACCAAGGTTTGGTGGTAACAGTATTGGTGTTTGTAATGGAAAGTAACCGCAAAAGTTAATGCTTTTTAAAACATTTCTTTCTTTCTTTGTGTGCACAGTTTATGTATGTATGTTTGGATATGTGTGTATATGGAAGTCATAGAACAACTCTCTTGGGAATCAAATCTTTCCTACTACTGTGTGGGTCACAGGGATGGAAATTAGCCTTGGAGATGAGAACCTTTGCAGTCTTAGAGCCCAAGTCAATACAAATTGTACTATTGTGGTTCCCACTGATAACTTCTTTTTTTAATACTATACATATTTATTTATTTATTCAAGTTATCACAGAGACTGAAACACTAACCAAAAAAAAAAAAAACAAAGACAAAAACAAAAACCTACCTACACATATAAAGATGACAGACAGTGGAGGGAGGGGGTGGTCTCTATCATGGACTCGGTAACCTGTTGGTGGAACACCTTACTCTGTCTAGCTGGGTTGCCATGTCAGGTCCCAGTGCAAGAGGAAGCACTTAGCTTTCATGTGACCAATGAACTGAGGGGGATTGGATTTATGGGGGTTGATATATCCCTCCTCCTCATCCCAGGAGGAGGTAGGGAGGAGCACTGATGCCTATATCTTGGGACAGACTTTGGCTGACTTTAATACTCATAAATAGTGTTTTCTCCCCAAAAGAAAAGATTGTCGAGCAGTAGAAATTTAGTAATTGAAATACAGAGATGGAAAAGTGAAAGCATAAAAGTTGTGCAAATTGAAAATCTGAGGTAGGAAATGGAATTCTGCCTATTCCATTCATCACACATGCATGTGATAAATCTAGGGTGAACTTGGGAAGTGTTTGCCTTGGGGAAGCATGATGTCTAACAGAGCAATGTAGTGAGATGAGGGTTCCCTTATTCTGTATCCTCAGAATGAAGTAGAAAGACCCACTTCAAATCAGAGGCTGATCCCTGTCCACCCCTTATTTTCCCTAAAGTTGATCCTGGTCATCAGCTTCTGGGTGGTGTTTGTTTGAAAGAATATAGTTGTTCAGATTCAGGGAACTTATTTTCATGGAGTGAGAAGATTTTCACAGTATATGTTAATCCTTAGGCTGTCAGCCTCCACGTGTCCAGTAATGATTCATCTATTGAATTACAATAGACAGATATAAATAAATAAATAGTTAATTAATTAATAGCTTTTGGGAATCTATGATCCTCTTATATATTTAAGTACAGTGATTCATATATATTATCTTATCAAATTTTTATCAGTGGTAGTTAGACATATTTCCTTGTTATTATGAATAAGTGAAAACTGAGAACATTAAATACGTAGTCCTTCTTTCTTGGGGTTTCAATAGGGTTTGTTCTTGCTTAAAAACTGGGCAGACACTCTTGGCTAAGTAGTTATGTTTCTTGAGAGAAACAAAAAAAAAACATAGTCAGAGAACTTAAACCTGACTTGCCTGGGAGTTGGATTTTTAAAAAAATAATAATGAGATAGATTTTAAAAGATTTAGTCCAATATTTGACATTATATAGAAACTACATATACAATTATAGCAACACAAGGGGAGATTTTGTTAGAAAAGGGAGATACATATAATAAAAACCAAATTACTAATAATATTGACTTAACTTTTAATCACTTTTTGACCAATCTTACATTATATTCATCATAGTTTTAAATGATCCTAATTTTTAAAGAAAGTGAGAAACTAATATTTTAAAGCATACTAAAGAAAACAGATGTTTATAGTTTTACTGAACTACTTAAATGCCTTGGAACTCATTACACAAACAAATTTTCAAGGAAATTAAACATATTTCTCGTTTTATTTCACTGTCTTTTAACCTACAAAATAAACTCTATATGAAAAATACTATTTATATTTATTGATGACATTCTCTTGATCTTCTAAACCATTCTTTTGTTTTTGATAAACCTTTCTTACTAAGGGATTTAATTATAAGTGAGGAGTGCTGCCGAGTCCTCATTATTTCATGGGACCCTGTGAAGAGAGATCCTTGGGTGATTGCAAGTTATAAACTGAAGTGGCAAATGTTCTTTTCTTTTTCTCTTCCTTTTCACTTTGCTACTAAAGTTCACAGCAGCCACTCATACAGAGTGTCATGTTCTGTCCTACATTCCTCAGGCTGTGAGTCCTGACGCCTCTCAGACCACACAGGGACCCACATAGCCTGCCTACATTTTCCCTATTTAATATCTCACAATGGAAAGTAAAGGGCAAAAACTTGTATAATTCTTGCCATGTGGAAAGAAAGATGGGCCATTAAAAGCCTTTGAACTTCACTTTTAGACAAGATGTACATCACTCTCTCTCCCATTGCTTCTTTAAAAGATACCTTCAAAGAGAAGTAGATTCACATTTATTAAGAGTCACACTTTCTTCTTCACTAACTTCAGGCTAATATCATGTGTTAGACTTCCAGGCTGCCTTTAATTTTAGAAACTGAAATCCAAAGTATGTCAATTTTTTGCCAGTAAAAATTGATTTATTCTGTAGCATGTGAGTTACATAGATTTTTTATTAAAAATAATAAAATTCCTTTAATATGCTTATCAGTTTAGTATTTATCTAGTGGTGGGGTTCAAACCTAGGGCCTTCTATATGGCTAACAAATGAACTGTTATTGAGATGTATCCATATGTCTTGATCATAACTATTTTAGAAAAATGTTCATTAATAAACAATTCTGCTTAAGCAGAGTTTATGATAGGTGTTTTGTACTCTCTGTAGACAGTTTTGTTTTGTTTTGTTTTTTTACTATTTTAATGACATGACCTTGAACATTAAAGTGAGCATTCACTTTTCTCATGTGTTTGCTTTGAATGAGAATAGTCTTGGGATGAGATGATAGCTGAACAATGTAAGTGCCACCATTTCTGTTCATAACATTTTACAGGGTGGAAGTTTTTTGGCACCTTCATTATG
The DNA here is from genome assembly GCA_907164525.1 of Lophiomys imhausi. Classification (NCBI taxonomy): domain Eukaryota; kingdom Metazoa; phylum Chordata; class Mammalia; order Rodentia; family Muridae; genus Lophiomys; species Lophiomys imhausi. Next base: position 402,898 of record CAJQZJ010032367.1, on the reverse strand, counting down.
CTCAGCTTCTTTTTTAGTTGCTTGGAACTCACACATTCACTTTCATAATGAGAAAAAAAGTTGGTACATTTGACATGTCTTGTTGCTTGTAGTTTAAACAATGACTTTCAAATGTATCTCAGACTCTGATGTCAGCATTTGCCTTAGGAAGTGGGAGAGAGCAGTGGTAAAACTTGCAGTCTTCCTTGCAGACTATCTGGCTTTGAATCCTGGCAGTGCTACCTTATGAGAGTTTTCTAAATGGGAAAAGTGGCAGTCTCTTAAGGCTATGGAATAACAGCTGGGAATGTAATCTATTGGTATTTCTGCCTGTCATATATAAGACCTTGGATCTCAGCCCCAGCACTGCCAATAATCGTTGGCTAAGTTATACATATAAATCATGTCATGATTTACAGGTAGTAAGCATTATGTAAATTGTATCAAGTTTTATGTCTAAACATGTTGGTCATTTTGAGCCACTTTCATTACTTTTAACCTTCAATATGTTTTTACAATAATTTTAATTCCGTGTGTGTGTGTGCGTGTGCGTGTGCGTGTGCGTGTGTGTGTGTGCGTGTGCGTGTGTGTGTGTTTATGAAAGTGAGTTCAAATGCTAGTGTAGACCAAAGATATTGGAGCTCCCTGGAGTTCCAAGCATTTGTGAACTGTTTGACATGGATGCTGGGAATCAAACATGGGTTCACTTCAAGAGCAGCATGTGCTCTGAACTTTTCAGCTCCAGGTTTCAAAATATTTTACTCTGAACTGTGATTAATTAGATGGGGAAAAGAAAAAGAGAAATAACTAATGACTAATTGACAGTAAATACAAAATTATGTTATAAACACAGTGTTTTGTTTAGAATAAATTCTGGTTTTTTTTGAAAAAGCATTTCTTTGATGAATGTTGCCATTAAATACAGTTAAATATGCTTCTACCTTTAAGAAGTAACTTTCACTGATGTCTTTATTTATAAATATTTGCTGTTTTTGTAATTATCTGAGGTTTTAGACCAGTGGCTCTCAAACTTTCTAATGGTTCCACCCTTTACTACAGTTCTTCATGTCGTGTTGAACCCCAACCATAAAACTACTTTCATTGCTATTTTATAACTGTAATTTTGCTACAGTTATGAATCATAATACAAATATCTGTTTTCCAGTAGTCTTAGATGGCTCCTGTGAAAGAGTCATTTGACCACCAAAAGGGTCATTACTCACAGATTGAGAACTGCTTCATTAGGTAGAACTTATTATCCCCCCCCCCTAGATTATTCCCTTCTATGCGTAGCTTTCCTCCTTAAAAAGAAGATACACCTCAAATAAAAAAAAAATTGGATAGGAGGGAGAGGAGGAAGAGGGTAGAATGGTGAGTCCTGGAGGTGGAGGAGGGAGGGGAGTGTGATGTTACTTGAAGAAGTAAATAAATGTTGAAGGAAAAAAAAAGATAGCAAATAATATTGAAGTGTTTACTCTCCTTTTGACAAGCGTAGAAATCATATGGTGATTCATTTAGTTTAAAAATATATTTATGATTCTTAAACACCATGGTAGCCAGGTAGATCATATTATAAGTGGAAGTTTTACTTCATAGCAGCAAATCAAGTTTACTTAAAGAAGAACTATCACAAAACAGAATTAATGAGTGGTCATGGTCAACAATGTATACGAAAGGAAATTACATCAACTCCAGCAAGAAGTACATATTGCATTGATAACAATAGCTGTACCGTGCAATATAGGCAAACATCTGCATGAACAAGTGTTACTAAAAGTGATCATAACCAAAATACCTCTATAGATAACACTCTGTGCACCTAAGCATTACTTGAATTAATCCCGCCAGTAGTTTCAGTGTCAAATATTGATTCTTAATCTGTTAAGGACTTCTTTTCATGACATGCAGCCAGATTTCTTATCATGACAAGAAGCAAGTAACAGCCTCTTACATCTTTTTTAGTATTGTCATTCATTTTTTTTTTAACCTCAACTTTTTCTCTTTTGTCTCCAAGAAGTGATGATGTGATATTTCCTTGGATGAAAATGAACTATGTTTCACAGAAAATTTCATGATAAATCCATAAACACTAAAGCCAGTTAACTAAAGACTTGCACTGGGATGTGCATCTGCTGGACATTGTTATGCAATGTTCATGTCATAATAGAAAATTAGCCAAAATTCCTTACATTATGGGAATTTATTGACATTTAATGAATGCCTGTGACAGAGATGTGAGAATAATTCTTTAATGAATTTAAAACTTGAAGGTGGGTTTAATATGTAATTTTGACCATTTTAGGTAGTCTAGAATAAACAATTAATAAACTACTGAATATTAAACCAATGGCATCCAATAGATACTTTCCCAAAGCCCATTAGTATAACATATTAAAGAAGTTACTGGATTTATTTAAGATATTATAATAATTAAGTGGCCTTCTCTACCTGGGAAAATATATTCTCCATTTATGTGTTACATGAATTGCATGGAGGTTTTGTGTCATTTAAAGTTATTTAACTTAAAAATGAATACTATTAGAACCATATCAGTTATTATATTCAATAGTAATACACATATGTATGAAAATAGTTTAAGTAAGCTTGTTGTACAAAGTCAAAAATTTGTCTATAGTGATACTATAGTGATTATAAAATTTGTGGAAAAATTTTTGATCCTTATAATATCATTTAGAGAGGGGTATGTATATGAAATCATACATTTCATAAATAACTACAGATTTTTTAAAAGCAATACTATGAAGTATCAGGAAGAAAAGTGATTAATGAAAAAACTTGAATACTTTTTTCACATGACACTTTGTTTTCCCAAATTGTACCCTGAACTACCATGGATCAAGGACAGCACAGAAGTTGTTTATACTCCACATTGTCACTAAATCAATCATAGAGAACTGGAAGAAACTATTAGTTACAAAACTTGACTTTATTTTAGCCCTTAATGTTAATTTAAATGTTTGCTGCATTGCTTATCCTAATAGTTTTATTTGGCGTGAATAAGGAGGTACTTATTCATCTGGGATACATTTATGCATACAGTGGTGACTAGTGCTAGAAACGCACAGATTAACCTAGCAATGTACAAAGCTGATTAAAACCCGATTAGCTGGCGTCAAGCATGAGAAAATTTCAGATTTGAAATGTCCAATGTTCCATCTTGATTGTGACCCTCAAGCCTGAGTTTGCTTTTCCTTGTAGTTAATACTGTAGTAATAAAGCATTCTTTACTGGACAAAGTTTCTTGAAAAACTAGCAAGTGCTTACTTAGGCTTAAAGTTTTACTGAACCCTTTCAAACAGCTTGTTCCTTTCTAAAAGCACACTGAGTACAGATAATTCTAATCCTGTCTTTATAGCAAGTGTGGTACCAAGCAGGGAACAGTCTTAACTAAACAGAAGGAAGTTGATCTTCCTTCTGAAGGAGCAAAAAATGTTGTCACAGTCTTATGGATCTGAAGTTAAAACACCAAAATCCACATTGTGACTGTTTTTTTGAAATATTTCTCATTCCCTGTAGCTGGTTCCCTAGATCCCTTTCCTTATTACTTGGAAGTATGTATGCTTTCTTTCTCTTTTTTTTTTTTCAGTGCAGAAGTTACCTCAGTGAGCTGCAAATGTATTCTGCATCACTGGACACATGGGATACATGTTCTAAGGTCACACACAAATACTAAGACTCAGTTACCAGTGTTTAAAGAATTTTAAAATAAAAGGATTTATGTGTGTGAGTATATAGTCTTAGTAACTACATTTTCTTTCTTTTTCTTATTCTTTTTTATATTTATTGGAAATAGATTCTTTTCTTCTCTTATACAATACAGAAGAATATAGAAGAACATGGGTTGTCCTCCCTCCACTCCTTCCAGCTCCCCACTCACCTTCTTTCTTCCCCATATGCACTCCCCCTTCATTTCCTCTTCAGAAAAGAGCAATCCTCCAAAAGATTACAGCCAAACAGGAGAAAATAAGATACAGTAAGACAATGTGAAAGTCCTCACACTGAGACTGGACAAGGCAACCTAGTAGGGGGAAAAGAGTCCCAAGGCAAGGACATTTCAAGCATGGGCAAAATTGTAACTCTGATGGTGGCAGACAATAAAAGAAAACAAATAGTTAACTTTCTATAATATATGTTAGTTTTCAAGAAAGTATAACAAATCAAAGTTTAGATTTTTATTTTTGTCAAAAAGTAGACAGTGTTAAAAAAAGTAGACAGTGAACTATGACTAAACATCAGATAGTATCCTCCTAACATTAATGTAAACAAAACAATCAACAGTTAAAAGGGATGCTTGTTCACAAACTACATAATATATTTATATAGTATATAATTTTAATTGGTTTAAATGTCTCAGAGAAAAAACTAAGAGAATTGTATCCAATAACGTAAATATGTACCATATTGAAATTATAAAGATGCAATTATTTAAAATAAATGAAATTATGCAAAGCCTCTATCTTTTTATCCAAAGCAAAGATATTTATATTTGGAAATTTAAAATGAAAAAGAACTGGTTAATTAGCAAGGATGCTAAAAAATTTTGTCATGAAATAAAAGCAATTTTATTTTATCTAATGTTAGTATTTTAAATGTGAAAACATTTCCTTTTCATGAATTAATTCACTTTTTATGAACTTGTGGCAATATATCTACTAGAGATCAACTATTAAAATGTACAAGGTTAATATATCTTTGACAGTCCAATTTATTCAGTCAATATAATAGAAAAAGAAAGTATCATTTTGCATTTTCTCATATCTCGTTTTTTGATTTTTATACTTTTAAATTTATTTAATTTTAATTGATACATGAAGCATAAACATTGTGTGTAACTGAGTGCTACTTCATGACGTTTCAATACAAGAATATATGTGTAATGCTTTAATCAGGATAGACACATCTATCTATTCAAAAATGTGATTTCCTCATTGTGTAAATGTTATGCTTTCTTTGGGCCTTTTGAAATGTGTAGTGCCCTTTCCTTGCTTGGTTAGAGTTACCCCCAGGTATTTTCTATTGTTTGTGGCTATTGTGAAGGGGGTTGTTTCCCTTATTTCTTTCTCAGCCCATTTGTTTGTTGTATAAAGAAGGGCTTCTGATTTTTTTGATTTAATTTTGTATCCAGCCACTTTGCTGAAGGTGTTTATCAGCTGTAAGAGTTCTCTGTTGGAATTTTTGGGGTCACTTATGTATACTATCATATCATCTGCAAATAGGGATAATTTGACTTCTTCATTTCCGATGTTTATCCCCTTGATCTCCCTTAGTTGTCTTATTGCTCTAGCAAGAACTTCAAGTACTATATTGAAGAGATATGGTGAAAGTGGACATCCTTGTCTTGTCCCTGAGTTTAGAGGAAATGCTTCAAGTTTCCCTCCATTTATTTTGATGTTGGCCACTGGCCTGCTGTATATTGCCTTTATTTTTTCTAGGTATGGTCCTTGTATGCCCGTTCTCTCCAGAACTTTTAGCATGAAGGGGTGTTGGATTTTGTCAAATGCTTTTTCTGCATCTAGCGAGATTATCATGTGTTTTTTTTCTTTCATCTTGTTGATATGGTGAATAACGTTGATAGACTTTCGTATGTTGAACCATCCCTGCATTCCTGGGATGAAGCCTACTTGATCATGGTGTATGATACTTTTGATGTGTTCTTGAATTCGGTTTGCTAGTATTTTATTAAGTATTTTTGCATCTATGTTCATGAGGGAGATTGGTCTGAAGTTCTCTTTCTTTGTTGGGTCTTTGTGTAGTTTAGGAATCAGGGTGACTGTGGCCTCATAGAATAAGTTTGGCAATGTTCTTTCAGATTCTATTTTGTGAAAGAGTTTGAAGAGTATTGGTGTTAGCTCCTCTTTGAAGGTCCGGTAGAATTTCGTGCTAAAGCCATCTGGCCCTGGGCTTGTTTTGGTTGGGAGATTTTTAATGACTGTTTCTATTTCCTTAGGGGTTATAGGGCTGTTTAATCTGTTTATCTGATCTTGATTTAGCTTTGGTAGGTGGAATCTGTCAAGAAAATTGTGCATTTCGCTTAAGTTTTCAAATTTGGTGGAGTATAGACTTTTAAAGTAGGATCCAAATATTCTCTGGATTTCCTCCATGTCTGTTGTTATTTCTCCCTTTTCATTTCTGATTTTGTTGATTTGTGTTTTCTCCCTCTGTCTTTTAGTTAATTTGGCTAAGGGTCTGTCTATTTTGTTGATTTTCTCGAAGAACCAAGTCTTGGTTTCATTGATTCTTTGTATAGTTCTTTTTGTTTCTAAGTTGTTAATTGCAGCCCTAAGTTCGATGATCTCCTGCCTTCTGCTCCTCTTGGGAGTGTTTGCTTCTTTTTTTTTCCAATTCACTCAGTTTAGCTGTTAATTCACTAATATGAGCTGTCACAATTTTCTTTTTGAAGGCACTTAGTGCTATGAACTTTCCTCGTAGCACAGCTTTCACTGTGTCCCATAGGTTTGGGTATGTTGTGTCTTCATTTTCGTTGGATTTTAAGAAGTCTTTGATTTCCTTCTTTATTTCTTCCCTGACCCAGTGGTCCTCCAGTAAAGAGTTGTTCAATTTCCATGTGAGTGTAGACTTTCTGTTGATTCTTTTGCTATTGAAGTCCAATTTTATTCCATGGTGGTCTGATAAGATACAAGGGGTTATTTCAATTTTCTTATATCTGTTGAGGCTACCTTTGTGTCCAACTATATGGTCGATTTTGGAGAAGGTTCTGTGAGGTGCTGAGAAGAAGGTGTATTCTTTTGTGTTTGGGTGAAACGTTCTGTAGAATATGACATTCAAAGAAGTTTTCATAACTTTAGATTTTTTTATATCAAGACATATCAACTCCTGACAGCACCCCCTATTCTCCTACAAGTAGAAGATGAGTATCGAAGAATCTCCAGTGGAAGATGATTGAATTAGTCGCAAGCCTATCTCTTGGTAGGAAAAGCCCCTTGCTCCAACTGTAGACAGAATGCTGTCAAAAAAGGACAAAACCTGGAAGCAGGTAAGTCGACAGCCTAGCTCTGCCAAGACAGGGTAGACAAGTCCTTCACAACCCCTGCTCTACAATCAATGTCTGTCAGAGAAATGGGGCCAAATGACTGAAGATTGATGTTGTAATGTATGGAGAGAAAATGGGAACTGTCCAGGCAGCTACTGGTATGTCATTTCTTAGTTTGGGAAGCTGCAGGCCCTGTACTTCCTATAAAATCAGATATATTTATCCCTCTCAGGTCTCTGAGGTGGTTGAAGAACAGATAGCTAGAGTCTCATAATTAAATTTTGAGTTGTTTAGGAGTCAAGAGAGTGTTATAGATATAAGAAGATACTTTTAAAATTGTGTTTCAAGTTACTGTGAATGTTGAGTCAGATATAGTACTTTAAACTCATGGAGATGGTTAGATAGTGGAATGTTAAAGTCAGGTACCAAATACATATGGACTGGACATTGGGAATATACGCTAAGCCATATAACCCTCATAACTGTGGCCTAATTACCTCTGTTGTTTTGTATTGTATTTATTATTATTATAAGAGAAAGAGCCATTTGTTGGACTGAAAGGGGAAACTGTAGGGGGAAATAAGATATACCTTAAACTTAAAAGAAAAGAAAAAGGGAAGAGGATGGGGGGTTGAGGGTGGGAGGGTGGGACTGGAAGGGGAATAGGGAGGGGACTGCAATTGAGATGTAACTTGAAGAAATAAAAAATAAAGGAAAAAAAAAAAGAAATGTGTAGTGCATTATTGTCTCCAGTAGCCCTTCCAGATAACAGTACGTTGACTCCTTATGCCAATCCAACTCAAAGAAAGCAACCTGCTTCAGTTGAATATCTTTTAAGATTTAGCTTAGCCACAACATTATTAAAGGAGCTGGTTGTCTAGCTGACTCCACTTCCTTTTTACCCCCTCCTCCCATTTTCTTGTTGTTAGAATGTCAGTTTTATTCAAGAATGGGCATGCTGATTTATGTTTTTATATCCAATTGGCTTTAGCTCAAAGGACTGACTCCCAGACAGTCTAATCCAGCAAACGAGCTTTCATCTTTTCATGAGAGATTTGTTCAGGAAATGGCTTGTAACCCGGCTCTAAGGAGTGAGAGGTAAAATGAATTCTTTTAGGGGACGTTCTGAGAAATTTCTTAGTTCTTAAAATAAGGTTACATTAAAAAATTATTATTCACTCCTCTGACCAGGATAGTTCTTGCAAATGGAAGAACTGGGCCAGAAGCCGACCTCAGCCACCCTGCAATCATTAGGAGCTCTAGGTAAAAAATAGGAAGATGGCAGAACCGAGTCCTGACAGGACACTGGCTCATGCATGGAACTCTAGAATAAGGAACCAACAACTCAAGCTCTCTTGGAGCCAGTGCTGACACAAACAAAGCACAAGATGGTGATGACATTTGGTTTGAGTTCTCTGCTACTTGTAACCCAAGTCGTGCTGGTTTATATCAATATAAAATATATTTAATTCCAGTCTTATGCTTGAGTGAAGCACTGCTGATGATCTTTTGAAACAAGAAGTTTTGAGAATGTGTTTTGTCACTATAGAAGCTCAGTCAAATACTGGGTATTTCTCCATTACCTCATTCAATACTATTTCTGTTTTAAACCTGAGAAACTTTTCATCATCTTGAAATAAAAACTAGGAATACAAATTTTCTTTAACCTTATCTGAAATGGAACATATTCAAGAAAGCAAATCATTTACAAAAATACACCAACAATGCATGCCAAATCCAACTTGAGATATTTTTGCATTATATACTGTTTACAAATGTATGTGCCATTGATCCGGGAATGTATGTGGTTATAAACTGACTCATCAAAGTGTTCTAACTCCATTTATTCAGGACTAGAATTCATTTGCTAAATATTCACAAACTGTTATTGGTAGCCTACTTCTTGGCAGGCATCAAGCTAGAGACTATAGTTGGATTGATAAAAGCGTAATTAAGACAAGCCATACAGTCGGAATCTTCCATCTGTGACACATCTTGTGTGACGTGATTTCAAAGCTATCAAGAAAAGTGTTGTTCCTCATGTAGAGATGTCTTCTATGGTGCTATCAGGACAACAAATGAAAAACTAACATGTGTTTGGGAAGAAGTGGAACCGGAGTCCTTAGTCTTTATCATCATGAATGTAGTTTGAATAGTGGTAGCGTTTGTACACACACACACACATCCTCAGAAGCTTGTTTGGCAGTAACCATGCTGGTAATCCAAAAATGTCTCACTATCACATGTGATGCATTTCATATTAAAGTGTATTAGTTAAGAGTATGTAGGTCTAGTGCAAAAAGTTTTGTATCCTAGTTATAGCACTGCCCTATGCTAAGTGTGAATCTAAAAAAAATAGAAATAAATTAATGTGCATGTGTAGAAATAATTTAATTAAATCATTTACCAGTATTTATAATATATTTAATGGGTCAGCAGTGTTAATCCTTAACTAGCCATTATAAATTAACACATAGACACCTGATAGATTTTGATAAGCCTTAGCCTACCTAGATTGTGCAATCTTGGCCCAACTAAGCTAGCTTATAATGCTATTCCCCAAATAAAACCCCAAACATACATAAATTCCCTTTGGCTGTTATTTATTTTCCATGCTATGCTGATGTTCTAGGCTACATGGAATAATCTTCTTCCATTTTTCCCATCTTGTGCTTCCTTCTTCCTCTTCATAGGCTTTTTCTTCCCATGATCCTCTCTGCTCCTCAAGCCCCCACACCTTAGCCCTGCCTACCTCTCTTCTACCCAATCCAGGATGTAGCATTTATTAGCATCACTTGGTGCACTTATCACCTGGCATAGCAAGCAGGCCTCTGGGAGCAGATTAATTAACATTTAGAATATATAACAGATCACTGCATCACACATGTCTATACCTCAGCCCCTTATTTTACAAAATTCATACTGTTAAACACAATATTTTTAGGGATGTTAAAAGGATTGTATGTTACAATGCTTACAGTATTATTAGAATATAATATGAGCTTAATAAATTATTGTTACTATATAGCATTTGTATTTTACATTAATATTTAATGTAGTTAATATTTACCATAAATAATAATGTTCAATTCAGTACATTTTCTATAAGGTATATATGATACCAAAGGGTATCTTTTATCTCTTAGGTCTCAAGCAATGTTCATAGAGCAAAGAATATTGAGTAAGTAATCCTATGAGAAATATAGCAAATGCTTTCAGAAAAAAAAAAGTACAGAACTGTTGAGATTCAAGTATTCATGGTTTGTGACAAGAGTTTATAATTACTTACCTCTAGAATTTAATGTAGAAAGTAATGAGAGAGAAGCTTGCAGAATGAGAAGTGAGCCATGTACCATACCAAACTGGGTGCTAATCCACTTACCATTGTTATTAAGACCAAATGTCTAGGTAATGCTTCCTATATGTTAGGCAGTGTCCAAAGCAAGTTGAATATATGTTTTGTTTTGTTTTGATTTCTGAAATGGTTCTCTAAGATAGAAATTGTCATTCCAAGTAACAAGCCCACAGTTCAAAAAGACGAGATAAGAACAGAGTCAGAATACATACCCTATCAGTACTCTAAAACAAATCTAAGAGAACTTGCATGCAGAATTAGTGGGCTCAGATTTGTTTAGTGACTTTTTAGGGAGTGAAGGTGTCAGTAACATTTTTGGGAAACATTTAGGAAGTGAAGATACCTTAGTTGAAGGAGATTTAAGATACAGATTCAACAACTTAAGAGGCTCATGGATGTTAAGAGGAAAGTGTCCTGAAGGCCTTCAACCATAGTAATGATAGTAAAAGAGGGGTTGAGGCAGGAACTACATAGGTGACAAAGTCATCAGCATGTATAACCTAATATAGAAATCAAAAAGTTTTGCTTTGCTTTCTCATTTCTGATGATTAGTACTATTTATTGAGATAGAGACTGCAACCAAAGAGTTGCCTGAGGTAGAAGGCAAGGCTGACATTTGCAGTATATTTAATTTGAGCTGCCTGGAAACCATCTCTTTGACTAACTGTATAGATGCTTAGGGAACATATCTTTATTCAATAAAAGCATTAAAGAAAAATAACAAAGAGACACTGTGACATCTGAGTTTGAGAACAGGCCCACAACACCCCCCAATAAACCAAGTTTGTGATGAGAGCAGCGTTACTGTTTTGGGCTCATCACTGACAGATGCTGCCAAGAGGTTCAGAAAAATGAAGCCTGGAAGGTTTCCATTGCTTTTGGAAAACATGAAGGTCACCTTCATTCTGTACCATTTCAGTAGAGTAGATGTTAGAAGTATCCAGATGTCCTAAGGATTAATTCCAGAATGAAGAAAACTTCAAATAGTGTATACATTTGACTCCTTCAAGAAACATGTTAGGTAGTTAAAATAAAATGGTCAGAGCACTAAGGAATGGGTGAAGGTACGTACTAGAGCCCAAGGGACAGGTATACTTTGTTGGGACGTGTGCTTTAGAGCCCTAAAGTGATTTGAGTGATTTGTTGGGGTGTATGTTTGTGTTCTATGGTAGAAGAAATTTGAGCTTTCATTTCTTTTTATTCCAGAAATGCACATTATTCCATCTATGTAATATTTTCCAACCAATGAAAATCCTTTGATGGATTTATTGAATAAAACAGTTACTTCTTGGTTTTGGCATCATGGTAAAACTGGGGCTATCATTTAAGCATCATTAAGGACGAGATATTATTTTCCAAAAATATACCCCTGACACACATACAGAGGCCAATGGAGTTTATCTACACCATTCCATTTGGTGGGATTGTATAGATATAAATGTACTACTTTTGGAGCACTTAAAACAAAAAGAAAGGAACAGAGGAGGAAAAAAGAGAGTACAGATCTCAGGAACTACAGACCTAATTGAGTGTCATTCTCAAATTCATCATCATCCTTTCCTTGAGGTTAGGTTTTTGTTATCCTATTATTTCTATTCTTCCTACCCTTTTGAGTTATATTAGTAAACTTTTTATCATGTGACAAATAAATGAGGTAAACAAAATCTTTTGAATCAGAGTGTCAGACATTTCAGTCTGTGTTTGAATGGCTCCATTGCTATGGGCCTGCGACATGGCTGCAACCTCACGGTGGATGTGATGGGGATGAATCTGCTTTCCACATGACAGCAGGGAAGCAAAGGGAGGTGAGTGTGAATGTTTGTATATAAGATCCTTAAAGGCATCCTCCTAGTGACTTTCACCAACTAGGCTTTCTTATCTACCAGCTAATATGCCCATGCACTTATCAGTGGACTAGGAAGTGAGCATCTTCAAGATGGAATCATCCCACTAGTTTCAGTAGAAACACTGACTGAGAACCCAGCCCACACAGGGCCATTTCTGTAGAATGTGTTCAAACCAAGCCAAAAGGAGATTGGTTATTAAAAATGAAGTTTGTGATGTGGGTAGGAATCCTTGGTAAAATGTTTTAGTCCATTTTCAAGTGAGAAGATGGTATTTGGAGATGGACAACAGGGCCTTGGAGATTGCTCATAGTGCAATAGGCTTAGAGATTGTCTCTAACTCTTGAGTAAGAGTTCAGGAGACACAGTATGGAAAGCAGAAAGAAGAGCGTGACCAAAGGAAGGTTTCTAAGTTACCTTACTATTCCTGTGAAAGGTCACTATGACAAAGGCAATTTATAAATAAAGAGTTTAATTGGGGGCTTGATTACAGTTTCAGAGAGTGAGACCATGACCACCATGGTGGTATGCATAGTGGATTGCATTAAAACAGGCAGTCAGGCATGGCACTGGGACTGGAGCTAAGATCTCACAAGATCAACAAGCATGAGGCAGAGAGAGATAGAGAGCTATTAGAATAATGTGAGCTTTTAAATCTTCAAAGCCCCCTCTTAGTGTCATACCACCTCCAACAAGACCAGTTCTCCTAATACTTCTACACAGACCCAAAAATTACAGACCAAACATTCAAATATATGAGCTTATTAGTAAACACTGTTGTTTGAGCAATATATAAACAAAGATGTCATTTTATTTTCATGCTTACAGGAAAGGGGACACTTGAGGGTGGGGCAGAAAGAAGATTTTGATTGGCATATGCATTGACAGGAGACAAATGGAGCAGAGCTGGATGACTACTGTCAGGGCTGAGAATGGAGTGAGATATGAGCCATATTTTAGAGGTAGAGTGAATTAGAATTTATATTACACTTAATGAGAGATAATAGACAAAGCATAGCATTTTCTATAATCTCAGCACTGAGGAGGTGTAAAACAGGAGAATCCTGGGGCACACTGGTCAGCCATTCTAAACAATCAACAAGCTTCAGGCTCAGTGCACAACTGTCTAAAAAAAAATAAAAAAGAACAAAAAAAGGCACAGCTATCAACAAAAATGGTACATGAAGCTGGAGGAAAATGATAGATATCAACTTTTTTTTCTCTACATGTGTACATAGGATCATGTGCATCCACGCATAAAACAGATATATACATAAAAATTAAAAATACATAAATGACAGTCTTAAGGAAGGCATAAGAGGAAGAACTGAATCGGACTCAGGCTCATGGCTTGTGAACGGTTGTAGAGTAGATGAAGATACAATGACAGAGGTTAAATTTTGATCCTTATGAAAATTGTTTCAGGGTGTTCTAGAAGCAGAACTGGAGAAGTGCAGAGAAAAGTAGCATGCTGGGGCTGGAAAAATGACTCAGCAGTTAAGAGCACATTCGGCCTTTGTAGAAGACCCTAGTTTGTTCCATTTCCTTGTTGGGCAGCTCACTATCCTCTGTCGTTGCAGCACCAGGGGACTGTGATAGCACCTGCACCTCAGTGCACATACCAAAACACAAAAGTACACCCCTATGCACATAATTGTGTAAAGTAAATAAATAAATAATTTAAAACATACCAACTTCAGAGCATTGTGTAAATAATAGTAATATAATATCCATGAGATTATTATGAATGATTAGATTAGGCACTAGAGTTGGAGATTGTTCCTTAAATTAAGTTAAAAGTTGCCTAATTTGTATTCTAAGAAGGTTTTTTTTTTTAATTTTACTTTTCTCCATGTGATATCACTTAAAGAACAGAGTGTAGAGAAAGTGGTGTCTGGTAGCATTCTGTGTGTGAGGGACTGCCAGATGGCAAGTCTGATATTCAGACATTGTTGGCCATAAGTCTGCAGCTCACAAATGTATTGCATGTGCAGTTACAAGAGTAGAGATTTATTTTGTACAGAATCACAACAACCATATAAAGAGCCATGGTCCCCTTAGGAGGACAATGAGAATAAGATGCCAATGATGGACATTTCAGGAATGCTTATATTAACAGACCTAAAATAACAGGCTTAGATTAACATGGTAAAGCTGGTGGTATATTCCAGTGCAAAAGGTAACAGACCAGAAGCCAATAAGAGTCTCAATACAAAGTCAGTCAGGGCATTATAATTATTAACTAGATTTTCTTAGTATTTTTAGTACATGTATACCAATAATAATAATAATAATAATAATAATAATAATAATCCAGTCTTATAAATTTAAACTCTTAATATACATGCATGCTATAGTTAGCAAAGGTATAGATATTAATGTATCACTATATATAGCTCTAAAAATATTTCTATTTTCCTAAGAAGTCAAAAAAATAGCAAGAATTCTATCTTTATTCATGTTTCCTTAATCTGTCCTTTTACTTTTAACCAAAGGTTATAGAAGTTAGACAATTCTCTACTTTTTCATTTTATGAGGGCCTATTTTAAGATGTTTCTCTTTGACCATGGCTGTGATGTTCTAGGCTATTTTTAGAGTAAATTCTAAAATGCAAATGTTCTCTAAATTTCATTGAAGTTGTTCATTGAGATGTTTGCAATGAATCACTTTTCTCTAACATGTAAAATAATTCAAAGTTCCTTGTAGAAATTGGTAGAATATTCATTGTTTTGAAAGGTTAATTGACTATTTCTCAACTGACTCAATAGCATGTCATCCACTTCAGTGATGGAAAAATTCAACTAAAACCCTTTTCTAGGTAGTTTTTGTAGTTCCAAGTCCCAGAAACAGTATGTGGAATACTTTGAACTGTATCAGTTTTAGAAACATGGTTCAATTATCCTGTGTAGAACTGGCATAAGATTTGTATCTACATTTTCCTGAGGCTTAGCATACCACAAAAAACTATTTATTTTAATTTTGTAGAGCAATAGATTTACCAATGATGTGTTAAACATGTCACTTGAAATGGAACAGAAACACATCAAGGACATAGCAGCATCTGATTCAAAGCCATTTCACTAATTCCCAGAATGATTTCTGAAAATATGTAGAATATTTTTTAATCATTTGAGTCAATGAGGGACATATCTCCTTTCTCTGTGGCACTAATTTTACTTGAATCTCAGTGTACTATTCAGAGATGTCCAACAAAATAGAAACAATTAAAAGGGTAATTAGAGTCGTAAGGAATCAATGAAATGCTAAGGGAGACTGATTAGCTCCAAATTGGACAGTGGGGGTAAGTGATAT
Source organism: Lophiomys imhausi (assembly GCA_907164525.1). Lineage (NCBI taxonomy): Eukaryota > Metazoa > Chordata > Mammalia > Rodentia > Muridae > Lophiomys > Lophiomys imhausi. Next base: position 387,396 of record CAJQZJ010032367.1, on the reverse strand, counting down.
GGAACATGGAAGAGCTGGTAGTAGTATATTCTAGTCCAAAGACCAGCAGACTAGAAAACCAATAAAACCCAGTAGTACTACATCTTAGTCACAAGAGTCCCAAATCAAAGTCGGTCAGGGACTTATAATTCTCCTTTACTAAGGAAGATGGTCAGACTTTTATTCTACTGAAAACTTGACCTGATTGGAGGAGGCCCACTCTTATAAAAAAGGGTGTCTGCTTCAGTAGGTATGTGGATTTAAATGTGATCCCATCCAAAGTCACATTAAAAGATGCACCTAGAAGATGCTTGACTAAATAAATACCTTAGTACCCTGTGGTCCACTCAGGTTGACACACAGAATTATCCAACATATATATTAAGAATTGTACAATTGGCAGATGACAGATATTGTAAGTATAGCTATTTTAGCCTGTGAGTGTAATTTGAAAAAATATTTAAAACAGTCGAAATTATGTCATTTGAATATATTAGAGCTTGCTATATTATAGATTTTTGTCAGTATGAGTACTGCTTAGATCATCCATGATGAAAGTTGCTTTCACAAAATATTTGTTTTCTCCAAAATAAGGAATAAGTGATGCCCAATTTGTTCTGAAATGCATTTTCATTCATAATTAATCTTAACGAACATTTCCTCATTTTATTAACTATTCATTTCATTATTACACAAATGCTTTTGTGACTAGGAGTCTGGTTAGTCTAATTTAAAGGTTGTATGTTAGATAGCTTTAAAATGTGCTACCTATGGTTGCTGTGATTCAAAATAGTATGAGCGCCTTACAAAGCCCGGTCTCTGAGACAGTTATCCATCAGCACTAAACAGTTGGCTGCTAATAGCAAAGGCAGCTTAGAAGATCTCTTAGAATAGGACTTTGTTTTTTTAAACTTGGAGAATTGAATTTGTTCTTGTTCCAGAAATGAAATCTCATTCATGATAATAATCATTTCAGGCTTTTTAGAGAACTGCTGTATTTCAAAATGCAAAGGTGGTGTATTGACTAGTTCACAGTAAAACAATGGTATTAATTTGTTGTCCCTTTCAAAATAATGAATGTTTGTTTATAGTGATGAGTCATATACTTTATCCTTGTATGGCCTGGTACTTGCTACCAAAGTCCAGATTTACCTCAAACTCACAGCAACCCTCATCTTGTAGCCTTCAAAGAACAGGAATTACAATCATGCCTCATCATGTCCATCTTTTTGTAAATTGTCAAGATAATCAAAAAAGAGATCATTCTGCTAGTAAATGCATAGTATACATTATAAAATATTTCCTTTTCCAGTTTTTATTATATCTGATGCTTTGATATATTGGGTGGAAATGAAAATTAACTAACATTCTTTTTTAATGTTATTTCTTTTTATATGTATGTGCCTTCTTGTCTATATGCACACCATGTGAATGCAATGTCTACAGAGGCAAGAGAAGGGTGTCAGATCTCCTAGAACTAGAGTTAGAGATAGTTTGAGTAATCTCATGGGAATTCTGGGAACCTAACCAGGGTCCTGCTCATGAACAGCAAGTTCTCTTAACTGCTGAGCTCTTTTCAGCCATTATATACTTTTTATTATTTCTTTAACTAGATGTGTGATATTGGCGGAAGGTGTAACACTAAACTTGGAATCTCTACCTTATGCTTGTGTTACAAATATTGTGACGTCACTTAGGAACAAGTAATAAAAGTAATAAGAGTAACAATTTGGTTGATCACAGTTGTACAAAGACTGAAAAACAATATTTTTTTCATTTTCTGTCTCAATTCTATTCTCCCAGGTGCTACTAGTACATTTATGAATATCATCTAAGGCTCATTTTGTAATGACTTGTCACCTTCCTCTATTAATATAGTCTCATTGTCCCATAGAATTTAAAATGTAGTTCAAGAACACATCAAAAGTATCATACACCATGATCAAGTAGGCTTCATCCCTGGAATGCAGGGATGGTTCAATATACGAAAGTCTATCAATGTAATTCACCACATAAACAACGTGAAAGAAAAAAAACCACATGATAATCTCACTAGATGCAGAAAAAGCATTTGACAAAATCCAACACCCCTTCATGCTAAAAGTTCTGGAGAGAACAGGCATACAAGGACCATACCTAGAAATAATAAAGGCAATATACAGCAAGCCAGTAGCCAACATCAAATTAAATGGAGAGAAGATTGAAGCATTTCCTCTAAACTCAGGGACAAGACAAGGATGTCCACTTTCACCATATCTCTTCAATATAGTACTTGAAGTTCTTGCTAGAGCAATAAGACAACTAAAGGAGATCAAAGGGATAAAAATTGGAAATGAAGAAGTCAAATTATCCCTATTTGCAGATGATATGTTAGTATACATAAGCGACCCCAAAAACTCCACCAAAGAACTCTTACAGCTGATAAACAACTTCAGCAAGGTGGCTGGATACAAAATTAACTCAAAAAAATCAGAAGCCCTTCTTTATACAACAAACAAATATACCGAGAAAGAAATAAGGGAAACAACCCCCTTCACAATAGCCACAAACAACATAAAATACCTGGGGGTAACTCTAACCAAGCATGTAAAGGACCTATATAAAAAGAACTTCAAGCCCCTGAAGAAAGAAATGGAAGAGGCCTTTAGAAGATGGAAAGATCTCCCATGTTCATGGATAGGTAAGATCAACATAATAAAAATGTCTATCCTACCAAAAGCAATATATAGATTTAATGCAATTCCTATCAAAATACCAACACAATTCTTTATAGACCTGGAAAAAGCTATTCTCAACTTCATATGGCACAACAAAAATCCCAGAATAGCTAAATCAGTCCTGTCCAATGAAAAAACATCTGGAGGTATCACCATCCCAGATTTCAAGCTGTACTACAGAGCAACAGTAATAAAAACAGCATGGTACTGGTATGGAAACAGACCAGTGGATCAATGGAATCGAATTGAAGACCCAAACATGGACCCACACACCTATGGCCAACTAATCTTTGACAAAGAAGCCAAAACCGCACAATGGAAGAAGGACAGCATCTTCAACAAATAGTGCTGGTCCAACTGGATGTCCACTTGCAAAAGAATGAAATTAGACCCATACCTATCACCTTGTACAAAACTTAATTCCAAGTGGATCAAAGACCTTAACATAAGGCCGGCCACACTAAAGATACTAGAAGAAAAAGTAGGATGTAGTTCTAATATAAATGCCAATGAATGTTGTATCTAGTAGAAGGGCTTCTCCATCTTCTGAGCTCACCATTCATCAGGACCTCTAAGACCTGTAATGACAGCAGCACCTCAGGCCTGTTTCTTTACTTTGTTTCCTCCATGTCCCTCTGATCCTACCATCTCCCTCTTTCTAGGACAGGACAAAGAAGAAATAGGAATGGGAATTAAGGTGCAAAGCTTGTTTTTTGGGTTCTTTCTAAGTTGCACACATATCCACCATTGAGTTGGACATCCATATATACTCTCTGTTATAGGGTTCTGTTTATGTGTTCTTAAAAGATATCCCACCATCCTTATCATCTTCCAGATGACACACTTTGTATACCATAACATCTCCTGACAGGCACAACAGACTCTCAGTCTTATCATTCCTCTCTCAGCTCCTTCCCACTGCACACCTCCACACTCATTCCTTTTCAGTCCTCACGGTCCAACAGGCAACCTTCTTAACCAGCATCTTTTGTATGATACATTTAATTAGTTATGGGGAACCTCTTAATCCTTGGCCATTCTTATGGTAGAAATGTTTCTGCATCTATGTTAACCCACTTATCAGGGGCTGTGTCACCCAGATTCCCATTCTCAGAATTCTTGTAGGAAAAGGGAGCCATAAGCTGCTGTCTCTGTGAATACCTCCAATAATTTTTGGAAAGGGTTTCAGATTCCTCTGCTTCATTTGTAGATATCAGCATGAGGCAATTATAACTATTTTAAGAATTCAACAGAGTTTGACAGGGGTCCTAGTAAATGCTCCCTTCTTTTTCAACCCCACACCACTTTCCTCTTAAGATGACACTTTCCTACATAGTAAGACTCTTTTCAGGGACTCCTTTCCAATAATCCCTTTTCAAATATTTAGTCTTCCCCTATATACTGTTGGAAATGATGAGCTTAGAACTGGCTTTACCAGTAATTTTCCATTATCATCAACTTTGAAGCTTTAGCTACATTCCAGGAAACAAGAAAAGTCCCACTTCACATCTAATTATACTCATTTAAGGAGCACATTAATTCTGCGAGGAAAGCATTCTAATCATTTCAGTTAAGCATCAAGAAACTGAAGCAAAGAGTCCTATACTCTCCCAAGGTCAGGCAGCTTGCCCAAGGTTACTTAATATGAAGTAGCTGCCTGAGGATGAGCTCTTATCTCCAGTGCTAAACTGTCCAAGTGGATTTGGGCAGAATCTAAAGGATTAATGAACCAGTCCCCTAGAAAGGTCCCCAAATCGTAAAGTGTCACTATTCTGGGTCAATTTCATTTTCCAGACCTTCAAATTTTATCTGTCCCTTCTTTATGTCTTAGAATTAATGATTGAAACACTTGACAATTCATTAGTAATTTAATACTGAAACCATAAGAGTTTTAGAAGGTTGTTTTTCCTTACTGGACTGTCCCAAAATTCCATGTGATTGTAGTATAGAAACTATAGACATGGTGCAATAAGAATTTACTAAATAGTAAGGAGAATATATTATTTCAAGTAGCAAACAATTAAAAATTACTCAAAAAGAGCTTTTATGCTTTGTAAATTTTATAGATATTCTATTTGTTCTTAACATTTTACCATATCATTAGTTTATATGAATTTTTCTCATAAGTCAAACACTTACTTGTCCTCTTATTATTAGACATTGTTGGTTTTCTGCTATGCTTGGTATAAATCTGTTATGTAGTGTGTACCAGCACATACATTTTAAGTATTGCATTTAAAAAATATATCAGCTTGCGAACTGTAAATGTAGGGATTTGGCGGGAAAGAACTTGTCTTATCTCAGGTGCTTCATCCTAGCATGATCATGATCCTGCAGAGTTTATATTTAGCATCACTTCACTTGTATATTTATGTCATCTTGCCCAGCAGCATTAGATATTTTCTTCTGCTGGTTCCAATTATTATGATTTTTCCAGCCTGAGCAAAGTCTGGCAAAAGCAAATATGGAAAATGAAAGAATAAGTTTGCTTCCTTAAGCTCAGACTTAAGCGTATCACCCTTTAACTGCAGAAACCATTTGTTAAGATTTAGAGTTAAGGCTGGGCCTAGGGCACACGCCTTTAATCCCAGCACTTGGGAGGCAGAGGCAGGCAAATCTCTTCGAGTTCAAGGCTAGCCTGGTCTACAAAATGAGTACAGGACAACCAGGGCTACACAGAGAAACCCTATCTCGAAAAACCAAAAAAAAAAAAAAATTAGAGTTAAAAACTTACTATTGAATTTGGTTTTATTGGGCATTCCAGACAAAAACTCAAGTGTACACAAGCCACAGCTTACCACTGTGACATAATTTGGATATGGCATACTTTACCATTGACCCTTATAGATTGGGACATTGTCTTGTGTTGCTGATGCTGAAGGACGTCCTTTAGTAGCTGTTCTGTGAGTTCATTGTTCACATGCTGTGTGAAAATGAGAGATTATAAATATGTGTGCTACTATGAGAGTAGAAAAAATGAAGCAATTTTTATAGCTCGATATTGAATATAATTTGAGTAACTGTAAAGTTTCTTATTTTTAGTATTCAACATGGGTGACAGTATCAGATTAATTACTTATGTACACAAAGATTATGGGAATAGCAATAGACTGGAGCTGAAGTAACTTAAGTCCTTTCATTTCTCTCCATTATTTTTTGTATCTTTATCACAAAAGGCAGTTTTTCCTCTGTTCCCAGGTGCGCAAAGTTTTGATAAGAACTTGTAAGGATTTAGGTCATTTGAATAAATTGGCCCTGAATGTTTTATATGGACTCAAGGAATCACTAGAATGGCAAACAAAGGAATAAAGGTATCAGTTTAGATACTGACTGAGGTTGCCACTGCCATTCTTTTCCCATGTAGTCCTAATTGTCACAACTAACTAAGGATTCTACAAAGACTCATTCTATAACATAAAGTTGGCAAATAATTTCATGCAAAAGATTGTGTTGAAACAGATTCTTAAATTATGGAAAATATTTTACAAATTAAAACTCAAAGTCTCCTATTTGGTAAACAGTTATACCAAAAGTTATATCAAATATCAAATACATATTTATTATCCAAAATAGTATATCATAACTTCCACTTTTAAAAAATTCTGTCATTTTGATTAGAAAAAGATATGATTTTATAAATTTATTAATATACTTTATTGGAGGAAATATTTTTTTTGTTGGTTAACATCTTTTTTTGTAAAGCTGTTAGGTGCCTGATAATTTTATTTTACATTATGTCTTCTATCAAAGTAACAGACTTCAACACAATGTAGTATTATGCGTCAATAAAAGGAAAATAATTAGTTAAGGTGAAAGTAAATAAATTATTGAACCTTATATATATATATATATATATATATATATATATAATTGTGAATACTTTGACTCTGTATTCATTGAAATTGTGTCATTAGTACAAGAGTCAATATTAATATATATGAAAAATAAAGGATTCTTGGAAAACTTCTGAAAGCTTCCTCAACTTTTTTTTCTATGTTTCTACCTTTCTAAATTAATCACAAAACTCCACTGGAGTTACAGAACAGAAAACGCTTGGCAGTAAATTTTATTAAGATACGAGGAGAAGTGAATGTGGTATCACAGCTTTATATCCAGCATCTTGAGCCTGATCTCTGTAAATCATGGGCCACCCTGGTCTTTAGAGAAAGTTTCAGGTCAGCTAGCTCTACATAATGAAATGGTGCCTTCAGAGAGAGAGAGAGAGAGAGAGAGAGAGAGAGAGAGAGAGGGAAGAAAATACATAATTGGTTTTAATTTATTCACTTACCATAAAGATTGTTTATTGTTTAAGCTCAGGATTGCTGTATATTATAGCACACTACAAACTGAAAAAAAAGACTGAAAGTTATCCCATTAAATATTTTTAACTAGGAAAATAGTTTGGTTTAAAAAAGTTCATAATGTATAAAATGTTATAGGTATATATTTGTTTTAAAAACATTTCATAGGTCCAGTGAGGTTGTTGGATAGACAAACACATCATTTCTCAATCATCAACACATAATCTTTTTCCATTTTTGTTATAATTTTTATTTTTAATATATTTTAGTTTAAATATAATTCCATCTCTTTTACCCTTCCCTTTCCTCCCTTCAATCCCTCCCCAGTCCCCTACTTCAAACCCTTTCTGTGCTCTCCACTGTCAAATTGACAGCATCCTCTTCCCTGATTATTGTTACATGTATATTTACACACACACACACACACACACACACACACACACACACACACACAAACACACACATATATATATTCAGGAATATATTCAGGAGTATATAGATGAATACAACTTCCTGAATCCATTTTTTTGTGTGTATCTGTATGGTTTCTGGACCGGCCAGTTTGTATTGGATATATGTACCTCACAGCTCCTGCCTCATCTGTGACTCAGGGAACATGGCAGAAGGGCATGTGGAAAGACTTTCAGATTACCAGGAAGTCTGATGTGAAACAGTGTCTCATAGAAATGGCTCTATTTTAAAAAAGATGGGAACATTGGTGATATCAATACATATTGCAAAGTGGAAGGAGGTTATCTCATAGGGCCAAACCCCTGGAGAAGAAACTACCAGCAAACCTGATGATTTCAGAAAAGGGGAATTAACCTCTCTCAGGGATGAATCCCCTGGTTAGTGGCCAACCCTGAAACCAAATAGTCTCTCATTGTTGTTTTGTATTTGATAAAACATGTACTTTGGGTAAATGAAATCAATGAGAATGTCAAGTGGACCATTAACCCTACCTAGTTGTCATTCCCTATAATCTAACAAGGACATACAATACAGATGTTTTAAATAGAATGTGGCTGAACACCTCATTTTTGAGATGTGTCACATTGTTCAGGTGTCATGAGGTAAGATAAACTTTATGATGTTTATTCTGTAGAATGAAACATTTGAGTACCATTATTAACAACCAGGCTTCTCATTCTACTTGGGCAATAATCATCACTACTACAAAATAGAAATTGTTTTGACAGTGGTCACACAGAAAAATGTCTTTATTACTGGACTATAACACACTTGAGGTTCTTTCAAGCTGGGATAGCTTTTCCAATTCTGCATACATAGAGATGCTCATATTTTCATCTGAAAAGATTTATTTACAAGTTAAAACTAAGGCTTCTTTGTCCAGCATCTCTAACTAATGCTTATAAACAACTTCATATCTGACGTCCACCCTGAAAACTGCCCCATTTCCATGTAGTTCTCCTTAGAAGCAATTCATGTTTCTGTTTTCTGGACACCATCACATCCATGTCCTGCTTTTCACTTTAAATCTGAATAAGCCATTTCCTTCCTGTTTCAGTAATCCTTGCCTTCTAATTTATTTTCTTCTAATGGCTTCACTGATCTCTATTTCAAATACACTGAAGACTTGAAAATCCATGTCATCACACTACATTTTTTTCTGACTTCTTATTTGTTCGGTTCTTTCAACCACGCCCTTGCAATATCTCCTCTGCTGGCTGTGTGTGTCCTCTTTGCGTTTTTATGCTCCCATTTCTGGGCATCTCTCCTGCCTACATGAACTATCATGTTTTCTTCTTAGGCTGTCCCTTGCCGCTCCCATCCAACTACCAAATCCAAGTCCAACATGTACTTCAGCTACTTTCAGGGTTATCCTTTCCCAGGTTACCATGAATTGCTTACACTGACAGTCAGAATGTCCCAAACAAAAGCTAATTCCACATCATGCATTATACTGTTAGTTCTGCATATGTACACTGCATCTTACCAGCTAGAATACTCGTGTATTTTTAGTACTATCAATTGTGTGGGATTTTCCTGCACCTTGTCTCCCTTATGCATCCTAGATTTTTGTATTATTGGGTTTTGTCTTCTGGTTTTCTCCTATTTCCAAAGCCACCCTTCCTATATTAAAATTTATCAGGCTTGGAAGCTTTACTGTGTGGACAGAAGAGATTCTCAATAAAATTAATTGAAGAACATATCTGCTTCAAGACAGAAATGAAGGGTGTGTTTGCCAAACTTGCAATTTACAGTTTAAAGTGTACGCAGGAAATTCTATTTGGGCCTAAAACATAACAATATTTTATTTTAAAATATGTCTATAATAAAACTATATGAAATATTTTGAAATATAAAACTTACTGCAGGGTCTTTTGGGCATTCAGGTTAAAGTTAACTAATTTTTGAAAGACACTTAATAGTACAATCATATAATCTCGTAGAAGTGCAGATCAACTCATAGCAGAGGACACTAGATTTCCTATATTTGAAACTCAGGATATGATTCATATCAGTGGGATTCTATTCAATGTTTTAGGCTGTGGTACAAGAGTAATATCTTTCCAAAAGACAATACAAGAAGAAGCTGATTTCAAAATTAACTTATGAAAACCTAAATGGATATTCTGCATTTCAGATCAAATTTACAGAGATAGACCATGAACTCACAATATTTTTGAACAATTACACACCTATGTATATACACACATGCACGTGCATGCATGTACATAAACATATATGCACATTCAGTAATTTTTCCAAAAGATAATACCCAAAGAAATAAATAACCAGCATCTCCTACTGATTTTTCAGGACAGAGAGAAATCAGAGAGAGAGAGAGCGCATCTTCCAAGGGCTGTGAGAAAATGAAAAATTTGTATTTTACAATTATTATCTAAAAGATGAAAGCTCATCTTCAGTTCTGACTTGCCCTGCGGTTACATATAACAATGGTCATCATGTTTATGGATTTCTCAATGTATCAGGACTTATGGGATTAAGGTGCTAAGGACAATGAGTAGGCAAGTGAGTAACAGGAGATGGAAAAGGAAGTAAAGACAAGAACAAATTTAGTTCAGAACATATTTTTTGAAATCTAATAATTTTGCATCCATCCTTAGAAACTGTTCAATCAACAAAACCATCTGAATCTTCATTTTACTTGAGAAGTTCCATAGTGAAATTCTGAGATGGCTATTGGGGATCAGACACGCAACATCATATTTATCATTTTCTTTTTCTTTTTTCCTTTTATTAAAAATAGATTATTTTTATGTTTATTTATTACTTCAGGTTACATCTCCATCACAGTGCCCTCTTTCAACACCTCCCAGTCCTGCCCTCCCACCTTCTATCCCCTTTCCATCCCACTCCTCCAGAGTGGCGTGTTCCTATATATCAGTCCTCCCCCCTAGTTCAGCAGTCATATGAGGGCCAAGAGCCTCCTCATACACTGGGAGCCTACAAGGCAGCCACACTAGGGCAAAGTGTCTCATTGACAGATTAAAAAAAAAAAAGTCCACGTTCCTGTTCCCTTTGGTGCATTGGCTGTAGTATAATTATCCTGTACTATATGGCTAAAATCTGATTGTAAGTGAATAGATGCCATGTGCATCCTTCTGAGTCTGGGTTAGCTCATTCAGGATGAGCTTCTCTAGTTCCATCCATTTGGCTGCAAATTGCATGATTTCTGATGGCTGAGTAGTATTCCATTGTGAAGATGTTCCACATTTTTTGTTTGTTTGTTTGTTTTGTTTTATTTTATCCATTTCTCGGTTGAGGTACATCTGGGTTCATTCCAGGTTCTAGCTATTACAAATAAGGCTGCTATGAACATAGGTGTGGAAATGTCCTTGTAGTTTGGTGAGGAATCATTTGGATGGATACCCAGAAGTAGTATGGCTGGGTCTTGAGGTAGAGCTATTCCAAGTTTTCTAAGATATTGCCAGACTGATTTCCATAGTGGTTGTAGAAGCTTGCACTCCCATCAGCGATGGAGGAGGGTTCATTCCCCTTTCTCTACATGCTTGCCAGCATGTGCTGTCATTTTAGTTTTTGATCTTAGGTATTCTGACAGGTGTGAGATGGAATCTCAGAGTCATCTTGAGTTGGCAACATCATATTCTTAAACCAAAGCACTAATTTTTTTTTCAAAGCACTAATTTTTAAGAAATCCTGAATTACTCCCCACTTGGAACTTAGAGAAAAAATGCATCCTTTTTTTGTGAGTGTTTAATGCATTTTATTAATCACAACAAACTGAAAAGGAGGTACATGGGAAGGTATGGGGGAGAAATGGAAGAGAGAAATGATCTAATTATAGTACAATGTTTAAAAAAACCAACATAACTGGCAGAATATTTCTTTGGAGACGTTCTTTTCTAAAATGATACAAAGCCCTTCATTTAGTTAGGAAGCAGTTTTCCTGGTATGGCTTTTGTTTTGGATAAATAATTTGCACAGTGTTTGCTTCATAGTGTGGAGAAACAAATAGTCACTGAAGCCTTTGTGTAGATACTTGACATTGTTTTTCCCTCACTCTCACTAAATTGACTATGTGTGGATTAGCAATGTGATCCAACCAGGTCGCAAACAAAAGTATGCACATCCCCAGCCATACACAATTCAGAAGACAAGATCCTACTCAGACAATATAAGTTTCATAATAAAAATTACTAGTATTCTACTCATATATGTATATGTATATATGTGTGTGTGTGATGAGAATATATATATAGAATATATGTGCCTTCTGTTTTGTTTGAGAATAACAGATAATTTATCTTCTCTGAAACAGATTTATGAAAGAAGTTGCTATGTTTTGTCAGTATACAAGGCAGGAGAAGAGCAACAGCATTCAGAATGTAGAACTGCTTCCTATTTTGTGTTCTTCTGTTCTCAGAGAGGGTGCTAAAACCAATCACCCAGCTACCATCCCATTCAATATGAAATAGCTAGAGGATTCAGAGAAAGTCAGGCATTCTAGGTTATCCTTTGTGAGATGTGCTGGAAGGGAATAATAAGACTTACGTGTGTGTGTCCTAGCATCTGAATTTTAGTCCAAAAGCTGCACTTAATTGCAAATATGTTTCTACTTTGCTGAGGCTTAAAAACATTAAATGTTCCAAACAGCACAAAAGAGAGAAAATATTCACATTTTACTGTATTTAGTTTATATGATATAAAACTGTGGCATGAAGAATAAAGTTATTTTTAACCCAGATATTAAAGCAATAGTTTTAATAATTGTGTTCTGAGTGATTGCAAATTATTGTTGTATTATTTCTGGTTGAGGAGATAATTCTAAGTTTCTATATTACATTGTCATTAGCATTATAGCCTCAGATTCCAGACATTGACTGGATTTGGCAACTTCTAACATTCTGTTCTTTCCTGAGGATCTCTAATATGCAGAACCATGGAGCATTTCAGAAAATGTAGTGATTTATGTTTATAAATCTAATACATGGACAATTTTTTCTTCCGGAATTTTTAAAACTCTGACTAAATGATCGTATATAGCGAGTGTTGCTTGAATATATACACCACTCTTTCCTTCTAATTCTTCATAGAGTTGTGAAAATCTCACTATTCACATTTAGTATACATTAGCTATAATAATTTTAGTCTCATGTTTCAGAAAACCAAGAAGGCATAAATCACACTGATATTTATAATTTTACATAACAGGAAGTCTAAAGATAGGGAAGAGTCCATGTTTGGTTGATTAAATGACTAAAAATTTTTCTGCTTTTCTGCTTTGCTATCTTAAGCTATTAAGTATATTCAATGTAGATATTGGAAGAAGTGATATCAGCTACATAATATATGTACTCTGTATCTAAATAATTTTAATATTTTAATTATCACTTGAAAGGGTCATATTCCCACAAAAGCTATTGTAGATTATGTTCACCTTTAAGTTTCTCTGTCCAATTTAATTTTGCTCTTTCTTAGCCTCTGGGTTGTCATACCTATAACAGATTTATTAATTCCTACTTTCTAGAGATATTGAAGATTAAATGTGATATTCTGATAACAAATAATAAATCTACTTTCTTGTTTGTGGATAGCATAACAATTTCAAAACAACTTTAAATCCTCTTAATGAAAACCATGTAAACACATTTGTGTATCTTTGTCATTTTACATCCATTCCATAGGAGTGATATAATTTTGGAGACATCATAGCAATTACCAGCTAATTTGTGTAGTAATAATAAAATGCAATCTTTGATAATTTATTTGCCTGGGTTTATTTTCCTTCTCCATTTCATGCATTTTTGTTTATTTAGCCTAGTGACTCCAATGATATATTTTATATATATATATATATATATATATATATATATATATATAAAATGGTTCTTGTGAGAGAGGGATTTTTCTGGGTTCCAAGAGTGCTCTCCCTTTGTCCAGTGTGAGGCAGGTTTCTCTATCCCCTCTTGGCATTCTATATGTATTAACATTGTGTTGTTCCCAGTTCAGCTTCCAATTGAGCCTTCCCAGAGATGAGCTGTATTTTTTCACACTAGGCACCTGGCTGGGTTCCTTGTAAGAATTTGTAGTAGAAAAACATTCCTAAATAAAATCATACAAACTCAAATCCAACACTAAAACACCAAAAGATATGATTTTTTTGTTTTATATTTTATTGTCTGAAACTACACGAAGCTTTAAACCCAGCTAAGCTACATTTTATTTTATGTCAATGTAAAATGGATAGAGACTTTTACCTTATTGTTGTTTTAAATAGGAGAACAAATATGTTGTTGTCATTTTACATGATTTTTAATGATGCATTAGCTAGAAATTGAATGTGAGTTTAAATATTTCTATGCTATTGCCTACATAATCATATAACACTTACTTGTATAGCTTCACTAGCTAATATTATCATTGTCCTGCTATTTCATAATTACTCAGTTTTCTACAGCATGATTCGTCCCTCCAACCTGTTTTCCTAATTTTGGCTTCATTCATTTGCTACTGCATTTCAGCACAAATGCCTTGGTAATTACAATGGGAAAAATGGGGCCAGGCAATAGAACAATTAACTATTCCCAGTTATATGAATTTTAGAGAAAGCACAGGGATTCAAATAAAAAGAAGTTACAAAGATATGACCACATGGTATAAAAGGCAGAATTTAACAACCAACATTGGGAATGTATAAATAACATATGGCTTATGCCTACTGATTAGAAAGTAAAATGTGTGTTTATTTTGTTTTTGGCCCTTAATTGTGTAGCCATAAAAGCCGTATAAATGTTTAAACTGTGTTGTAAGTGTTTTTGAAGATATGGCTTTCAGAATAGAGGCCTGAACCTTCTTTTATGTCTTCTTCAGATTACTACCCCCTATGTTAGTGGGAACAACTGCACGGGCAGGATACAGCTACTTACACAAGCAATGGAAAGACAAAAATGAGGGATGGTCTGGTGAGATTCATCAGCTAGTGCTTTGCAGGACTTTAATTCTACCATCAATTCACTTAAGAAGCAAGAAAGAAATGTGCCTGCACTACCTTATTTGACAAGAAATCTACTAAGTAATTTCATCTTTCAAAAAATCATGTGAAGTTAGTAAAGATCTTTTCCCAATCTGTAGGTTGCCATTTTATTCTAATGACAGTGTCTTTTGCCTTACCGAAGGTTTTCAGCTTCTTAAACATCCCGTTTATTGATTGTTGGTCTTAGAGCCTGTGCAATTGGTGTTCTGTTCAGGAAGTTGTCACCTGTGCCAATGAGTTTGAGGCTTCTCTCCACTTTCTATTCTATTAGATTTAGTGTGTCAGGCTTTATGTTAAGGTCTTTATTCCACTTGGACTTAAGTTTTCTTCAAGGTGATAAATATGGGTCTATTTTCATTCTTTTACATGTTAACATCCAGTTAGACCAACACTACTTGTTAAAGATGCTGTCCTTTTTCTATTGTATGGTCTTAGCTTCTTTATTAAAAATTAGGTAATCATAGGTGGGTAGGTTTATTTCTATGTCTTTGATTTGATTCCATTGATCAACTGGTTTGTTTCTATACCAGTACCATGCTGTTTTTGTTACTATTACTCTGTAGTATAGCTTGAAATCAGGAATGGTAATACCTCCAGATTTTTTTTATATATAGGATTGATTTAGCTATTCTGGGTTTTTTATTATTCCATATGAAATTTAGAATTGTTCTTTCAAGGTCTGTAAAGAATTGTGTTGGTATTTTCATAGAGAACTCAAAAATTAAACACAAAGAACCAAATAATCCAATCAAGAAATGGACTAGAGAACTAAACCAAGAATTCACAAAACAGGAATCTCTAATGGCTAAGAGACACTTGAAGAAATGCTCAACATCCTTAATCACCAGAGAAATACAACTCAAGACAACTCTTGAGATTCCATCTCACATCTATCAGAATGGCTAAGACCAAAACTCAAATGACAGACAGCACATGCAGGTGTGGTTGTGGAGAAAGGGGAACACTCCTCCATTGCTGGTGGGAGTGAAAACTTTATAACCACTATGGAAATCAATCTGGTGATATTTTAGAAAACTTGGAATAGCTCTACCTCAAGACCCAGCCGTACCACTCCTGGGTATACATCAAATGATTCCTCATCAAACACAAGGACATCTCTTTTACTATGTTCATAGCAGCTTTATTTGTAATAGCTAGAAACTGGAAACAACTCAGATGTCCCTC
Source organism: Lophiomys imhausi (assembly GCA_907164525.1). Lineage (NCBI taxonomy): Eukaryota > Metazoa > Chordata > Mammalia > Rodentia > Muridae > Lophiomys > Lophiomys imhausi. Next base: position 371,731 of record CAJQZJ010032367.1, on the reverse strand, counting down.
AACAGAAGAATAGAAAAACAAAACAAAACAAAAACTACAAAAAACTATGCTACATTTACACAATGGAATACTAGTCAGCTATCGGAAACCAGGAAATCATGCAATTTGCTACCAAATGAATGGAACTAGAAAAGCTCATCCTGAGTGAGCTAACCCAGACCCAGAAAGATGCACAGCATGTATTCACTTATAACTGGATTTTAGCCATATAGTACAGGATAAATATCCTACAACCAACAGACCAAAAGGAATAGGAGCATGGACTTTGTTACTTGTTATTAGGACACTGTACCCTAGTGGAGCAACCAGGTAGGTTTCCAGTACAAGAGGAAGCTCTTAGCTCCCATATGACCCATGAACTGAGGGGGCTGAGATATGGAGACAACCCACACTGGAGGAGTAGGATTGGTGGGAGGCAGGAAAGGGTGGGAGGGTGGTACTGAAAAGGGTGGAGGGAGGGGGTTGTGATGGAGATGTAAATGAAGTAATAAATAAATGTAATAAAAAGAGTGAAAAAATATGAACATATATCATATTGATAATGAAATTATTGTCAGACCAAATTTCTTTTTGACCCTTATTTTTATGTGATTGTATGTCATATAAAATGGATGTATCTCTCCATTTGTACACCTGTCCATTTGTACATCTGTCTATAAACTTTCATTACAGAAAAGTTTGTAAACTTTAGTTCACAAATACAAAACATTTGGTTACAAACACAAATAGTAGCAAATATCCAAAATCATTGATAGTTGATATTACTAGATGTAAAATACTCCAAATAAGGTGAAAATGAAGTATGTAACTTTAGAACGTAGATGAAAATCATTCATGTCAGATTCAGGAAAAAATAATAGTGTCGAGTTCAAGAGTAGCCATGCCTTGGAACTCCAGCTTCAAGAATCCATAGTGATGTAGTAACTTAACCCCTAATTCATTTTGGAAAAAAAATGAAATAGCTATTTAAGAAAAGTCAAGAATAGCTCAGGTATCTACAATACAGCTTCATCAATTCATCTTTCCTTTATACACTGCTGATAGCTTGTGAAGTCTTGCAATATAAGTTATCTGATGATTTTGGATGTAAAATCGCCAGTGTGATTTAAAATTTAGAAGTAAAAAGGAGAAACATTGGTGATTGTGTTTCCATAGCTTTGCTAATCATTGCTGACCTCTCTTCCAAATGAATAAGAAATGATACTGTGAATTTATGAATAAGTTGGTTGCTTGATCTCAGTGATGTAGAGTCTGTACCAATGAAGCTGGTGAATGATGTTGGTAGGTAAATGCAAATGACACCACCCTGGAAGGCTCACCCACCATATGATTTTGTCACCCTTAAGCTTCCTTTTATATGTTTCATTAACCAAAGTGCATATAATTACCTACATTGTTTTTGGGTGGTTTTATGAAATTTTTGGCATTATAATCCTAGGCAATTCTAAACATTTTGTTTTGAATTAATAGAAGGATTCACCTGACATGCATATGAGAATATGTGCAATATGAGGAATGGAGCCTGATGCAATAGCATGTCTTGGAACTTTACATCTGCCATGACTGACCAATTGATATTTTACTAAGAAAGAAGAGATTTTCTGTTCAGCAAAGTGTGATTCTCTGTTCTTCTTTACATATTCCATATCCCTCTCAATGAAGGATCATTTCATTTTAATTTTTTTTTTTACTAACTCTCCATTCCACTCCTTCCTATGCTACAGGACAACAACATTCTGTATTATTGTCATAGATATGATCCATATCCTCTTTAGCTCACTTCTAAATTACTACAACAGGTTCCTAATTGGTCCCCTTTGCTTTTACCTTGACATATAAGCCATCTGTTGCCATAGTTATCTTTCTCAAAGTGAGTCTCTAATCACAGAGCATTCCAATTCAAAATGCCCACTGCTACCCTGTTCTCCCAAAACAAAATATCCATGTACTCATCAGACATTGACTCATTTTATTTGGTCCTTAATTTTGCTTTCCAGAATTTGTCTGGGTGATACTATTAAAGTATATATATAATATATTATATATATATAATATATTACATATAAATATGTACACACACACACTCTACAGGCAGTTGAATCTTCTTTTACCTAATGCAACACTTGGATGATAGTTATATCCATGTCAGAAAATGGTCTTCAGTTTAACATTTATTGATGTACTGTACACTGTTTTTAACATTTCTTCACATTTAAAACATCCATTGCGTCATTCATCATTCCAACATATATGATGTAGACACCCTTGTTGTTGGGTTAGGATCCTCTATTATTAGAAAATGTTCATTGTTGCTGAACCCAAGGCATACACAGTGCTTGGTTTATTTTTCATGTGGCCAGCTAGGCCTCTGTGCCAATCTCTGCAGGACTTTATTCTTAAAGTGTTCTTTTAATTTAGCTCACTCCACCTGACTTTCTGCGAATCTGGTCCTAGTTTGTTTGTTTCTTTTATGATTGACACATCTTTGAGGCACTGAGCACTTACAAGATAATAAATCTTCAACCCAGGTTCAATTTTGTAAAATTCCTTCAGTTGTGCTTGGTGTAACATCATTTACTCTTGTTTATTTTTTTACTTGTGACTGCAGTTCTGTCAGACTTAGTATTCTCAGTGATCCTCAACTTACTCTAAGCTTAGCCTGATACCTCCTCTCTCTTCTTAGTACTCATTTAGCCAAACCAGAGTCCATGCACACGGCCCAAAGACTATTGCCGGAAGTCTCCTTCAGCTGCCCTTAATATACTGTGAATTCTTGTCTTAATTGATTTGTTGACTTCTTCCTACTTTATATATTATTTTCTCTTATCTTCCTCCTGACTGTACTCTGACTTTTAGCTTATAATACATTAAGCATTTCCTCTCACAATCTCATTTCTCATTTGTCCAAAGCTAATAGTAGTAAATAAGAATATACTATTGCTAACACTAAAATACTAAGAATATTAAGTCTATTAATTCTAACAGCAATAATAACACACTAATGTTAACATTTACAAAATACTACCAATAAAACATAGATAACACACCATTAGCAGCATTATATTAAAAGCTTCTTGTTAAAGCTGAATAATACACTGATTTTCTTACTCAAACATCTATTCAGTGCTATAATTAGTATAAGCCAAGTACCATGATGCAGATAAATAGGTAGAAAACAAAAATAGCCAAATGCATCTATCTTCATGTTAGTTGTGATTTAGGTAATTATGTCAAACAGATTTATTGCAGTGAGACTGTGACATTTATTTCCCAGAAACCAACACAGTTCATGGTACCCTAAAGAATACTGTTGATATTTTGTTCTATATTAATTGTATTGATATGATGCATAATGTGTTGGACTTTATTATATGTCTCATCCAGCTACTCTTGAGATCATGAATAGTAAGCAAAGCATGTCTATACTTTTCAGTAGCTTTCTTACAACTGAAGTCATGGCATTAGGGAGTTCTTACAGATGTACACTGATGTCACGATCTTAATCTAATATGATAATACAAAGCACATAGAAATGTACAGTTTATGTAATTCTAGCACAAATGGTGGTATGGTCTGTATTTTTATAGATTGAATAAAAATGTCTGATGTTTGGAGTTCTAAGAAAATGTTAAAAGTTCACATGTTTGGCCATGATGCATGTGTGCAAAGTGCGATGTTAGTTTCACTGAAGACCCTGTTGTCTAGCTCCTTAGTGGAGTCTTGGATTGTAAACAGTGATACTGTAATCCATGCATGCCATGGGAAACCATGTATTCACTGTCGCATCTGAGATGCCCATTGTTATTGTTATGTTTTTGTTTCACATCCCCACTGATCACAGGAGAGATGAATAATGCACAAGCTGATTAAGGAAATTTTGAAACAAAATACTTAGAAGATGCTTTTAAAATTGTGTTGCAAATTAGTATGAATGTTGAGTCAGATATAGACCTTCAAACTCATGGAGATGTTTAGATAGTAGAATGTTAAAGTCAGGTACCAAATACATACGGACTGGTCATTGGGAATGTACGTTAAGCCATATAACCCTCATAACTGTGGCCTAATTACCTCTGTTGTACTGTATTGTATTTGTTATTATAAGAGAAAGAGCCATTTGTTGGACTGATAGGGGAAACTGTAGGGGGAAATAAGATATACCTTAAACTTAAAAGAAAAAAAAAGGGAAGAGGATGGGGGGTTGAGGGTGGGAGGGTGGAACTGGAAGGGGAATAGGGAGGGGACTGCGATTGAGATGTAACTTCAAGAAATAAAAAATAAAAGAAAAAAAATGAAGTAAGTGGTGGCCCTATTGGGAAAAGGAAACACACTTCTGAATATTCCCTAGGGTAGATAACCAACAGATTTAAATGTCAGTGGTTGTTTCATAACCACTCTCTACCCAGGACTATAGCATTTGAAATTTAATTCTCTAAGAAATGTTGAAGGCACAGGTATGTGTGTGACTGTAAAATCTTTCCACCTTTATATATTTATCAAAACAGTTGTTTAAAGGTCAACTTATGCACATTTCCGTCTGCTTCTAGGACAATAGAACCAGAGCTTCATTTGTACAAACTCACAGAGGAAAGGATTCAGGTTATCTAAAATTAGGTTAGACAATCCTCAGCAAGAAAATCAAAGCTGTCTTATATTTAGTTCTAGTGGGACATCCCACTGTGCACTGATAAAGTCATTGCTTGCCCTCCTGGACCAGTATAGAGCACAGATGAATTCATGAAGTACATCTTCAAGAACATATAGGTGGATATTTTATTCAAGGAGGAAAGTAATTTATTTTCTATACTACCAGATAGTATGGGGATTGTTTCTATTTTTTAGTTGAATTGCATATCACCAATTTTCAGTATATACATGAATTGGCCTATTAAAAAGTTTTATTTTTACTACATCTACTTTAAACAAAAATTTGTAAAATGAGAGACCATTTATTAAACAAGAAATACCACGCCCATCATTGATATTGAGACAAAATGACTTGTGATAATCAATTCATATAACATTATTATTTTGTCTATAGTTTCATGGTGTAGTGTTAATCATTCTAAATGTTAATTAATTGGTCCTGCTTACTGTCTGTTACTTTCATTGACTCTGATTGGTTAAATAAAATGGCTAAGGCCTGAGATTGGGCAAAGACAGGGAAAGGTGGGATTTCCTGAGATTAGAACAGGAAGCCTGCACTTTAGAAAAAGGATTAATTCATTACAGCCTGGAGCAGCAGGAAGGAGGATGCACACCATGGTTTAGAAAAACGAACCTCATTCCACATGGGCAGCAACATCGGCATAGCATGGAGAACAGCAGTCCAAGGGGACATATGTATATATGGGGTCATATTTGGGTAGTAGAATTAAGAGCTAAAACATTATGTATATAACTTTTATATATGGTTTTCTTGATTGTTTCATATTTGTTCTTATTGTTTTTACTGATGAGTTAAAAAATTTAGCTTTTTTATTAGACAAAAGGAGGGAATTGATGGTGTAGTGTTAAGCATTCTGAATGTTAATTGGTCCTGCTTGCTGTCTGTTTCTTACATTGACTCTGATTGGTTAAATAAAATGCTGAGGCCTCAGATTTGGCAAAGACATAGAAAGGTGGGACTTCCTGAGATTAGAACAGGAAACCTGTGCTTTAGACAGAGGATAAAAGCATTCTAGCCAGCAGCAAGAAGAAGAAGGAATTCCAGCCAGGAGCAACAGGAAGGAGGGCGTCAGAAAAAGGAACCTCATTCCACATGGCCAGGAACATCGGCATATTGTGGAGAAAGGCAATCCAGGGGACGTATGTATATATGGGGTCATATTTGTATAATAGAATTATGAGCTAGATTAGATGGGCTAGGATTACACAATTCAGGCCTAGGCTTGTTAAAATCCATGTGGTGTCTGTGTACTCATTTATAATGGATGGTTAAAGATTAGCCGCCAAACCAATTAAATATAATATAAATACTAGTAAATAATTTAGAGCTATTTTTTTTTACAAATGTCACCCAACATAATTTAATTTTTTCTCTACAATAGTTTATTATTTTATGTTGATAGACCACTTCAGATGAAGAACAAGGGCAGTTTGTAGTTATGCTCAGAATATATGTGTGTTCACTTACATAAGGGGTGTGTTCACTTACATGAAGGTTACAAAGATAGAATTGCCACCATCTTTTATTTTTATCCCCACTCTAGGCTCTTCCAGCAAAAGAAAGGAGTACATTCCCTGCAAAGTGATTGTGGTTCTGATGATAATTTGTATTCATCCATGTCTCAGTCTTGGGGCAAGAAGATCATCTTTCCAGCAAGCATATAGACAGTTTCGCTGTTCCCTTTTTCTTTTTCTCTTCCTTTTCATTTTCTTCTTTCCATCTTTCTCTCTTTCTTTCTTCCTTTTTTTTCTTTCTTTCTTTTCTTTTTTTCTCTCCACTTCTAGTGTATGATGATATAAACTTAGTATTATACCTAAAAGCAGCTGCTAACAGGAAGGTACATTTTGGTCACCTGTAATTTTCTACTACAGATGAATTATTATCTGACTCACACAAGTTTTCTTCATGTTTTCCACTTTCAGATACAACATTTCATTAATTCTAGGAAGTAACATTATTTTACATCTCATTGAAGAAATTATTGCTAACTGTCATATGACACAATCCTTTATCATCATGTAGGCTCTTCATTTCCTATTTACAAAAAAAATACTTTTGGAAAAATCAAAGTCCATTTTAGGATGTATAATGAACACATACCTGATAAATAAATTAACTATGAGATGACTTCATTGAACTATTCAACTACTTTTTAAATTGATATTTAAACTTTTCTAAATTATGTATCTCAGTAGAATCAATCTTAATTTTTGTAGTTGTTTTCTGTTTGTTGCATCAAGAGGAGGAAAACAGCACTGAGTTTATGAGAGCTCTGCTAATCACATATCATTCCTACTAGCCTCTCACTCACATTCTGCAAACTTCTCTATCAGTCAGTCTATATTTCTTCTTTTCCTTTTTGAAATTAAAAATAGATTCTTCTCTCATACAATATATCCTAATGTGGTGGTTTGAATAGAAAGGTCCCCCATGACTCATGTGTTTTGAATGCACAGTCCACATGGAGGGGCACTATTGGGAGGTGTGGCCTTCTTGGAGTAGGGGTAGCCTTGTTGGAAGAAGTGTGTCACTATGTTGGAGGAAGTGTCTCCTATGCTCAAGCCATGTCCAGTGAGGCCCACAGTCTCCTTCTGTTGCCTGAAGATGAAGACATGAAACTCTCAACTCTTTCTCCAGCCCCATGTCTGCCTGCCTGCTGCTGCCATGCTTCCCACCAAAACAATAATATACTAAACCTTTGTCCTACAAGCCAGCCCTCATTAAATATTTTCCTTTATAAGAATTGCCAGTGAAGTGTCTCCTCACTGCAATAAGACACCTAATTATAGTTTCCCATCTCTCTACTTCCCCCATATATTTCCAATTTCCCCTTCTCTCTGTACCCACTCCCTTTCTGTCTTTTATTAGACAAGAATGGGCTTCTATGAGATAACCACCAAACATAACAAAAGAAAATATACTAAGATGAAGCAAAAACTATTATATCAAAAGTTGAACATGGCCACCCAACCAAAGGAAAAGACACAAGAGCTGGCAAAAGAACTAGAGTCCCACTCATTCTCACAGTCAGGAATCCCATAAAAATTCTAAGCTAATAACTATAACATATATGCAGGGAACCTGATGTAGACCCGTTCAAGCCTTGTGCTTCTGGCTTTAGTGTCTGTGAGTTCATATGGCCTTGCTTAGTTGATTCAGAAGGTCTCTGTCTCTGTTTCTATGTGTGGCCAGAGGAAACCTCTCTGAAAATGACTGGCTAAGGCACTGATCTATGAGTTTAGTAGGATATCACTAAGAATAATTTTATTGATTTTTTTAGGCTCACAGTGTTTGATTTTACCCTAGGTCTCTGGGCTATCTAACCTCTGGTTTGTGAACACCCAATCAGGGTTGGGTATGGGTTCCTTCTCATCAGACATTGTTTGGTTACTCCCACAAGTTTTGTGTCACCATTTATCTAGCATATTTTACACTCAGGACAGATTGCAGGTCAAAGGATATGTGGCTGCATTGGTGTCCATGTCTCTCTTCAGGTAGTCTGTGGAGTGCCTTTCTACAACAAAGAGGCAACGACTTAGGGATGAGAGCTCCATGTAAGGCTCAGCTCATCTTCTCCTCATCCACAAATGCTGATGCTGTCATTGGAGATGTTAGTAAATTGTGCCTTACCCATTATGTCAAAGCATACTTAGAACTTACAACCTCCAATTATGTCATCAGTGGAAGGGTATCTCTTTATCTCAAGAAAAATCTCCTTAATCAATTTACTTTAGTCTTCTTATGTTTCTTATATTTCTTATATTTCTTTTATTTTTTTTTAGGTTTAAGTTATAACAGAACTAATTTTATCCAATATACTGTGATTAGGTAGAAATTTGGGGGAAACTACCATATTTATGTAAGTCAAAGAAAAAACACATTAAAAATTTGGAAAAATCAATTAAACATATCCTACACACCTGAAAACTTCATTCATTCACTTTAATTTTGTTAAATAAAATAAATGCAGAGAAAATAGACAATTGCTCCTAAGTACTAATGACCTATATTCAACACTTACCCCACTTTACAAAATTTAAAGCCTGTTTCTCTTTATTTTTCCCCATTCTAGAGTAATTTCTTAAGGGTAGGGGAAGAGATGAATTACAGAGCTGATTTCTCTGCCCTTTGGAATGCTTAAGGACATCACTAGGCATTGAATCAGTTCTCATAATGAAGAGTAGCACACATTACTCAGAGAGAAGTACATTTTTAAAAATCTTGTCATTGAGATGGAAGGGATAGGGGGTAGAGGGTGGGAGGGCGGGACTGGGAGGGGTGGAAAGAGAACACTATGATGGAGATGTAACCCGAAGTAATAAATAAATAAATTTTAAAAAATCTTGGCATTAGGTCCCACTTAATTACTGTAATTTATTCATTTCAAATACCTAGTACATAGTCATATTCCTTTGACTGTCTTAAAGATGTTTTGTGAAGCTTCCTTTCTTCCATCTCTTCCTCTTTCCTCTCCATTCCCTCCAACCTTTCCTTTCCTATGCTGAACTCTTTCCTTCTTTTATTACAAGTCAGAAGAAAACCAAGCCAGTACTTATATTTGAGGAGCTGAAGAGACGGCTCACCAGTTCAGACAAATATCTTGCTGCTTTTGCAGAGGCCTCTGGGTTTGGTTTCCAGAATCAAGATGGTGGCTCTAACTCCAGTTCCAGGGTATCTGTTGCCCTTCTCTGGCCTTCACTGGAACTTTATGCATATGGTGTATAGACATAAAGGCTGGCAGAATACTCAAATGCATACAATAAAGTTAAATGAATAAAAACTTTACAAATGCATCTGGATATCATTTCTTGGGAGTCTATTTTGCCCTGTAACATTTTTAGAAAAAATATTATTCCAGCTTTATTCAACAGAAAAAGTGGGCTTTGTGTCACAAAACTTGTATTCTATGACTGGCGGCGTAACTAGTTGTTGAACAGATTAGAATCAACAGAATGTGAGAAGATGGCAATTTGCTTCTTTCTCATTGTTTTCCTTTGAAACAAGCTCTGTGGGACTATTCTTCACAGCTCCAATTTGTACTTTTTATTTACTATAAGGTATTTGACATTTTTATTCTTGGTAATGAATAGTCTGGTTTAATGTAATATATGACTTTTCTCATTTAATTTTAAGGGATTTCTCCTTTTCTACCTCTTCCTCATATTCTGTCTGACACATTTCAGTACTTGTTCTATCTATCTATCTGTCTGTCTATCTATCTATCTATCTATCTATCTATCTATCTATCTATCTGTCTGTCTGTCTGTCTGTCTGTCTGTCTGTCTGTCTATCTATCTATCTATCTATCTATCTATCTATCTTTCTTTCTATCTATCTATCATCTACCTATATATCAATCTTTGAGTGTTTTTTACCCCATTTTCTCTTACTGACGTTTGCTCCATCTAGATCTTCAATATCAAACCCAAGATAAGGTGTAAATAAAAATATAGAACAGCTTGTGTGACACTGTTTCATAGGCAGTTGTGTGTGAGGTTTTGCTAATGAACAACATTGTTTTTTCAGATATTTTTCACCACTGATGGCTTCTACCTATTGGTCTCTGTAAACTTCCAGTTTCCCCTCAACCCTTATTTTCCCAGAAATTTTATTTTGATTAGGATATTCATATGTTAAAGAAAACTCTCCTGGAGAAACTAACTCTCCAAATGATGTTTTCACAGAAACCCAGCAGGCCAGTAGGGAAAAGTCTACATTAGTGCTAGATCCTGTATTGGGAGTATTTACCCCCAACTTCATCCCATACTGTAGCCTGCTCTCAGTGGTCTGTACCAACCACCTCAGAGAGAAGACTTCTAGAAGCATAGCCTCTCTAACCTCTATGAGACCCACAATTAGTCAGAGTTGGAAGGTAACGTTTTTTGCTGGGAGTGAAGAGGGAAGATTATCAGAACAGTATAGTAACTCTAAGCTGACACCTGGAACAAATTGTCACAAATTTATGCTTTTTTTCCATACACACTAGAGAACAGCTATCTTCAAAATTGCACTTATAGTCTCTAAACCTTATCTTATTCTGCCATGTACTGCTCTCTAAAGAAAGGGCTTATTAATATGAAAATACAGTGTCCTTGGAATCTTGGTATGCCACTTGGCTCATCAGTTCTGTCTCCCCAACGGAAATCCCCTTCCAAATGGCCAGCCAGCAGCCTAATCATTTGCTTTTGATCATTCATTGTCATCAGGACTAGCCTACATATCTGAACTAAATAATTAAAATTCAAAGGACATATGCCGTACCTTGGTAGAGATTTTATACAAGCTGTCTGGTGGCCCTTTTATAATAAGACATATAATATGTTTTATCATAAGTCCTTGCCTTTACTGAATTAACACTTTGCTAACAGACACACTTATAATAAAAAGCTATCAAAATTATAATAGAAACTTTATAGAAATAAGCAGGACAACTAACAAATGCACACAAGTGAAGAAGGAAAAGGAATAGCCATTTGCAAGCACTTTTCAATTTTATATACAGCCAGTCTTATCAGGGAAGCAATCATTCAATAAGTACACTTAAGTATTAATAATGCTAAAAGTTTAGTTAGATATCCATTTATTCACATTTATTCATGGGAATGGGTGCTGTCACTTGTCATAACTGAAGATGGGGCACCTGATGTGATTCTGAGCTGGTAATATTGTGTCATCTGACATCTTTCCAAACAACTGAACCCACTGGCAGAAAGCTAAGTCCATGTCTAATGGTCTGTATATGGTCATGTATGAAAATCAGATTCAGACACCAACAGAGGAACAAAAAATATAAGTTCTGATCTTGATCTTGTTGTCTATCTATCTCAGTAAAATTACTGAGGCATGGTAGTTACTTCTGTATGCTCTATCATGGTACAGATTAACCATCTTTAATAGCACAAATGATACATCTTTCAAAAAAAGAAGGGAGATTTGAAGAGGAAGGACAACTAGAAAGAGGAAGGTCAAGAGCAAAGAAAACTGGCCTGCTACATGACAGACAGTTGCTTGGCATTCACAATGTACTCAACACTTGTAAGAGATTATTGAGAAGATGTGATTATATTACAGACAAGGTCATTGCTTACTTGAAATTTATATAATTAGTAAAATACTTTAAGCAATATTGCCATACAACTATCTACAACAGTTTTTTCCAACTCTTGGAAGAATGGTAGCCATCTTGTACTCTGATATCCTGAAAAATTCTGTACACCCTGCCACAATGTATCCTTACTGGAGATTTCTCTCCTCAGTGTCTGTAGTGTTTCTTGATTGGAGATCATAAATTTCATACCTTAAGATTCAACAATGGAAACATATTTAATAAAAGATTAATAAATTGAATCATGAAATGGATTATTAATGCCCATATAGGTAGTATAGACCTGAGTCCAAGTGTTTGAACTGCAGAAGAGAGACTGGATTTTGGAAGATAATGAGTTTCTACATATAAAATACTGTCAAAAAGATATTGGCTGATGAACATGTAGGGAGAAATTTATCTGAGGACATGAAAAGGTAGGAAATAAAACGGAAGCAGCCTAATCTTACCTAACAGTACTACCATGAAAGAGAATCAAGGGGAAAAATAATGTGGAGAACATGGTCCTAGCACAGTTTACATATTAAGGACACAGGACAGATGGTGGGATTGTTTGGTCTCTACAAGTCTGTTTGGTTGCTAAAGGAAACTTTGTGCTGCTAGCTTAATTCTTCCCTTTCTAATTTCACTGTATCTTGTAATGATTTGGCTGGGTTAAGGAAGCTTGCATTATCAGCAAAGAACTCTTATGAACAATGTTCCTTTGCTGGCTTCTTAGAAATCCTACCATTTCTGTAGGAGTAGGAAAGGTTTAACATCACACTCAAACCATGAGAAAAATTACTCCTGTAGTCTAGAGGCTAGAACAGAAAATAGCAATTCCTAGAAATTTTACTTATTTGTATGACAATATTCATTAATGACTAGGTCAATTCAAAGCATGTATTTCCAAAGCTGCCTTTAAAATAATTTGTGTAGCTCTCTCCTTTCTTATCTAAATTCATTTTTTGGATGAGTTCAAGATACGCATACTAAATTTGTTCTGTATTCCAAACTGCCATGGTCCAGGGCAATAAGGAGGACTTTGCTTATCTTTCAAATGGTAGCTTCAAAAAGACCCTCCCCCTAAAAGTCTCACATTATCCTTATTTTATTATCAATTAATTGATTCATGAACTATTTCTTTCTTGTAGAAGCATCTCATAAACTGAAAATATGAGTTGAGACTAGAGAAGCAGTGGTATAAGCTTTCCATGTGAAGAGCAGGAAAATTAAGGGTAAAACTAGATAGGTGCAGAGCTCAGAGTCCTTAGAATGCCAGCATTGTAATGCTGTCTAAAGACTTCAGAAATCACTGAAATACTTTTCTTTAATACAAAAACTAAGAAGTGGAAAAGGAGATGGGGCATGTGTGCTTGTTATTAAATGATTTGCTCAAAGAATCCAAACTAGAGCAACATCTCCTGACTCTCACTACCAGTCCTTTTGTCTATGTGACAGAAAGTAGGAGATGAGGCAGTGATGAAAAGATGAATAATAATGTGAGAGTAATGTAAAGGGTAATGCCTTGACAGTGATGCCGCTGAACAGCCTCATTGGGGCTTTCCATGACTCTGCCCTTCACACAAGGACTAGTACAATGCAACAGAAAGTCCTGGCTCTCTGCAGGCAGAACATTACTAGAGACTTTAACGTTCATAATAATAAGGCTGTTGCTTTCAGGAAGGAAACAAATGTGTATATATGTTCTCTGCTTTCCTTTCTCCCCTACCTCTTCAACTTTCTCCTCCTCCTCCTCCTCCTCCTCCTCCTCCTCCTCCTCCTCCCTCAAACCCTTCCTCTCTCTCTCTCTCCATGCCTTTCTCCTTCTATTTGTAATTTTATACTCATAACATATGCTCTTTTACATATTCCTAATAAGAAGTTATTGTAGAAGCACATTAATGAAACAGCTCCATATGAACCTTAAAAATAATATTGTACATAATCTCATGGTAGCAATTTTCTATCCCATATATATTTAAAATAAATATGATGATGAAAATGTTGCATTTTCTTTTTTTTTTAAATACTTTATTTTTTTTCTTCAAGTTACATCTCAGTAACAAACCCCTCCCTATTCCCCCTTCCTATCCCGCCCTTTCACCCTCTTCCCCCCAGAAGTTTCCCCTTTCAGTCCAACAGATGGTTCCTTCTCTTATAACAGTAAGTATTATACAAAACAATAGATATAAATATGCCACATTTATGAGAGTTAAATGGCCCAGTATACCTTCCCAATGTCCAGTTTATACATATTTGGCCCCTGACTTTAACATTCTACTATCTAACCAACTCCATGAGTTTAAAGGTCTATATGTGACTCAACATTCATACTATCTTGCAACACACTTTTAAGAGTATCTTCTTAGATCTATAACACCCTCTTGATTCCTAAACAATTCAAAATTTAACTATGAGACTCTAGCTGTCTATTCTTCAACCACCTCAGAGACCTGAGAGGGATAAATATATTTGCTTATATAGGAAGTGCAGGGCCTGCAGCTTCCAAAACTAAGAAAGGACATACCAATGACTGCCTGGACAGTTCCCATTTTCTCTCCATACATTCCTGCATCAGTCTTCAGTCTTTGGGTCCTGTTTCTCTGACAGACATTTGTTGTAGAGCAGGGATTATGAAGGACTTACCTACCCTGTCTTGGCAGAGTTAGGCTGTCGACTTCCCTGCTACCAAGTTTTGTCCTTTTTGGACAGCAGTCTGTCTGCAGTTGGTGCAAGGGGTTTTTTCATGCCAAGAGATAGGCTTGCCACTAATTCAACCATCTTACAGTGGAGGTTCTTCGATGCTTATCTTCTACTTGGAGTAGAATAGGGGGTGCTGTCAGGTGCTGATATGTCTCGACATAAAAAAAAAACTTGATTTAAGATAACATCTTTGAATGCCATATACTGCAGATCTCTTGGGGTTTTTGAAGATGCCCTATCCATCTCTTGTATTTAGATAAGCAAATGTTGCTTGTCTCTTAGAAATTGATTACTGGGTAGTTTAGAGAATATCTGTGATAGATTGTCATATTAGCTAACAAAGTGACATGTTTGCATGACTAGGAGTTTGTTTTAACTATCCTAGACCGTTTTAGATGGTTGATATCAAGAGGTCAGAGCTTCACATTTTATTTTTAAGTATCTCTAGGTATGATACCATTAGGAAGCATTACCTTTAAATTTGTATCAATATACAAAGATCTATTCAATTGTGGTTAAATATACTCTTAATTATGTATCAATATACCAAGATCAATGCCTATGTAGCCCAATATAATCTTAATATTACGTCCATATGCAAGGGTCAATACCATTGTGGCCACCTATAATCTTAATTTTGTATCAATATACAAAGATCAATACCGATGTAATCCAATACAATCTTATTTTTGCACAATAAACAATGGTCAATACCACTTTAGCCAAATAAACTACTAATTTTGTATCAATATACAAATGTATAAGGGCATATTCAATAATCTGCCCCTTCTTCTTGGACCTTCCTGTGCTATGTCTATATCTCATTTTTCTCAAGCCCATGCACTCCTACATAGGAGAGGAAGAAGGATACAGAAAAGGAAAAGTAGGAATTCCCTGGGGCTAACCTCCAAAACCCATTAAGACAGGACCATTTATCAGCTTGTAGTCTCTTCCCCTACATATCAGAGTTTTCAGTTATCCTTCAAATAACCTAAAAGAAGGGCGGAGAAACACCTTCCCCATCCACTGGACATGGGACCTCGCTCTCTTAAAGTGACTTCCTGCTGATTTGGGTCGTAGTAGACCTGTTTGGGGCCCGAACCCAAATGGGAAAAATGATTAAAAATGTTAGTACACTCCTTTTATGTTCAGTCCTTCTGTTCTCAGCTGTTTAGATGACCTAAGGGGTTTGTAGGCAGAAGCTGATCTTGCAGGCTTCACTGAGGTTCCTACCGGGGCATTGTGTAGAGCTGAGCAGTCCCAGTGACATTGGATTGCTGTGGTGGTTGCAGGCCCCGGATGGAGACAGCTATTGAGGAAGTCTGCCAGGCAGAATCAACTGGGTCACTCGTCCTCCTTGGTGCCTGATTCTGCTCTCTGCTGAGGATTCCGCTGTCCAGCCGTCCCCGGGCTCCCCTAATGGATGCTTCGATTCTCCTGGAATGATAAGAACAGAGCCCTGCCCCAATCTCAACCCTAGGACAATTGCCCTCAGGCGCCTCTCCAAATGGGAGTTCCAGAATCCCGGGTTTAGTGGCTTCCGTGTCTGTGAGAGATGGGTGAGAGCCTTGCCCTGGGAATTTTAACAGTCCCTTGGGAGCTGTGAGTGTTCGGGGGGGGGGGTCTAGCCCCTCCGGTTTTTGCACAGTGCCCAATAACTCTGTGTTTTTTATGGCTCTCCCCCCCCCCCCCGCATTCAAAATGCGTCAGTGTAGGTCGCCGCCATCTTTGCCCGCCCCACATTTTCTTTTAACTGTTAGTATTCCAGTAATTTGTGGAATGAGTGGGCTTTTATCAAGTGATGTTTTTCAAGTATATTGACTTGCAGGTTAAAAAATAAATGTCTACTTTCCAGAATAAATTGATTAAAATATTTACCTTTTAAAAGATAAATGTTTATATGTGCTTTAATTTTACATGATCATGATTAATAAAACAATTATATAGAGAAATTTTATATTTCTATATCAACATATAAACTCAGTTTTTTCTTTCATACCAATAATATTTATACATTGTCTATTTTCAATAGAAAAGATACAAATGATCGTGGTAATATAAACCTTCAGTCATGGAGCTATTGTTCACTTGAGAAAGTAGGACTTTTCCTTGGCTTACTATGAACTCAGTTTAATAGTGGTTTTGTTCGTTTCTTACTGCTGTTGTAACAAATCACTACAAATTTAGTAATAAGGCAAATCTATTATTTTTCCAGTTCTGCAAAGCAGAAGTGAAAAATATGTCTTGGAAGTCTAACATCAAGGTATTGGCAGAGTTGTCTTCTGCAGTGAAAATTCTACCAGAGACTGGAAGTCCTTGTCTTCCAGATTCGAGAGCCATCTGATTTCCTTGGCTCATAGTCCCTCTATCAAAGCCAGCAAAAGGAGACCAACATCTTCTACACTGCCATTTCTCTGCTGTTTTGAATTTCCCCTTCATTTGTAAGGCACCTTTGATTACGCCAAGACCAGCTGTCATATCTAGACTAATCACCTTAAGATCAGGTGATGAATGGTATTAATGCTCCCTTACTGTGTAACCTAGACTGATTCATGGGTTTTGAGATTAAGAAAAAAGACTTTTTTAGGAGCCATTATACTACATCTTCCCACAGAGCTCAGGGGACTCAACAGGGAAAGCTGTTGTTGCCACTGACTTTATGGAAAGTACATTTGAATCAGTGTCTGTCTCCTGAGAGCTTCCTGCTGGAGTGTGTTTGATAAGTGAGCCCATTACAGTTTTCTTCATGGCATGGAATGAGAACCACATCTTTTTCCTAGCCTTGCCTCAGGCAAGGATGCCCAGGAGCTAAATCTGTGGTGAATGATATTAATGTATGTACTAATAATCATGAGTTTTAGCTTGTTTGCATCAATGATCCTACATAAATAGGTATTATATTCAGATAAAGTCAAATTTGTACAAGCTAAAAAGATTGCCAGATTCAAAACAATATGGCCATTATTTCAAATGCACTAAAACAAATCTACTCTTTTTAATGTATGGAAAACTAGACATATTGTTGTTTCTTTTATTATTACATGGGACCATCTTCATACAAGTATCTGATGAACTTTGAGTGTATGCCTACCCACCCCACTGAGCTTCCCTTCCTCTCTTGAGCACTAGTCCCTTTGCTTCTATTTACATGTCATCTACACATGGGTGATTTTGTGTATAAAGGCTGGACCCAGAAATTATAGAAGGTGTGACTTGACTCATTGCGAATGACTTAATTGCTTCATATGATTATTTCTAGTTTTATTCATTTTTCATGAATATATAAAATTTTATTTCCTCTGCCTGAAAAACCTTCCATTATGTATAGAAAGCACATTTTATGAAGGAAACCATGACATACTGAGACTGGCCATGCCAACTGCTGAGCAGGTGCTCCTCTTCCTTGGCATCCCTGTTGCTTATGCAGTTGGAAGCAAAAAACAAACAGCATCATGGTGTGTGGGTCCAGCATCCTTAATATGAACATATGTGTGAGATGTTGCTGGATGTCCAGCAGAGCCTATTTTATGTTCTCTTTTTTTTTCACTCTCTTTATTTTTAACCTTCTCAACACAGCCTATGTTCAAAGAGTTAAAATCCATGTTTTGATTATTACAACTCCTACAACTTAGCATGGCCAGGTTTTCTCCTTTCATAATGTGTAAATACATTGTGATTGAAATAAAACTAAGTATGATCTAATTAAATCACCAGAAATCATTGAAAAGACGATTGAAAACTATTAGACATTCTTCTATACACAATAAGCACTGCTTAGCTCCCTGAATGTTATCACTACTAAAACTAAAGCTTCCATTTCATTTGAATAATAAGTGACACCTCCGAAACTATTTATTTACTGTGCTTTTATAAGTGTGATTTGGGGTCTACTCAAAATGTGGGGTTTTTTTTGGCTGCTTGTTTTTTTGTGGTTTTTGTATGTGAGAATATCTAATATATATCAAACATTTACAATTATTTTCACTCTCAGAAGAGTTTTATTAATGTTAGCCTTTCCTTTTATGAAAATAAGAAATACAAAGTATGTGGTTAAATTGGCCTGGGGCATATAGGGAAAAGATAAAGCCTGTGAGCATCATGCTTCCACATTTAGGGTTAAGACTGACAGCATCTTGTACCCTGGCTATTCCATTCTCTATTAGCCATAATGGGAAAGATCTGTGGTGACACACAACCCCTTTTAAGACTTGCCTCAGGATATTACCCACTGTGAAAGGGCTTTTTAAACTCTTGTCAAATTCATACTGAAATAATCTACTTTATTCATGTCCTCAAGCTCATGTTTGTATAGCAGTGGTTGCTTTAATAACATTTCAGGGCTCAAAAAAATGGAGAGTCATGGTAGAAGCCACTTTAATGTAAAGAAAAGAAAATGAAAGAAAAAAGCAGAAATAAGAATGGTGAAGATTAAATCTCTAAAGAGTTTAATTACTGACCATCTCTGACAATATTTCTTAATCTTTGGAATGTCTGTTAAACTCCCTGGTCACTACTATGAGCTAGGGATTGTTTTAATTACTGTTACAAGTACACCTGTGTATATATAGTGAGCTGTGCAAAAGTGTGTGTGTTTCAGTGAGGCATGTTCCCTAACACAGTTTGTTCCCACCTGCCCCTCAGACCCACAGACCCTTGCAACCTCTCCCAACAGAGGAAAAGAAAATATTTTGGTAACTATAATCACAGTGTGTCCCACAATATTCCCTTCGGTCCACTTTTTTTGCAAATGTTCATTATATGGGATCCTTGGTCTGATAAGAGACCTCTGGCTTCTCCTACTTTGTCAATGCTGGAATCTCAATGGGACTCCTATCAGACATCCTGTTGTTGCCCTGTGTCACTGAGATCCTGCCATTTTAGGTTTATTGATCTGGCCTCTTCATGCACTCTAGCAGTTCATCCATGTAGAAAATGTTAGGGTGGACCAATTCAAAGCCTCGATTCTGTCCCTACACCCCCTACATCTAGGGCTACCTCTATTGTGCTTCTCAGAGTAGGTGCAGAGCCTGCTCTCCTGAGTGCTGTAGCTTGTTAGTGGCAGGGACAGTTCTTCTGCTCTTGTGACCCCATCAGAGCCAGATCTCCTGTCTGCCACTGGTGATGAAGGCAAAAGGGAGGGGAGGAGGTCTCTCCCTTGCCAATGTAAGGATCCAAGAATCACTGAAGGAAGACAGCAGACTCAAATAGTATACAAAAACGAAGAGTGTTTATTCTGCGGAAACAACCAGCATGCTGGGATCTACCATTCATGCAAAATGGTGACAACCCAAGAGAAGCTTGCAGGCTCCTTTTAAGTCACTTTGTGGAATTCTAGTGGCAGCTACGTGTGACCCTTTGACCCTTGTCAGGATTGGTTGGTGTCCATAGTGAGAAGTGTCTGTACAATTGTGGCTATGTGACCTTCCTTGGGATTAACTAGTGCCCATGGCTGAGATACCAGTATCATTCTGATTGGTCCTGATCTTGAAGGAGGAAGGATTACTTTATAGCCACACCCTCCCCCTCTGTTTTGGTCCAACTTCAGCCTCTGACCAGATACAAGATAGAGGCTTTATCTAAAACAGAGTAAGTCAGGTCCTCTCAACAAACACTCTGGTGCAAAGCAAAGGACAGGGCTGACTTTCCCACACTCACACCCTGGGGCCTGCTCATCCACAACCCCCTTATTCAAGGCCAGATGTACTGTAGTGCCCAGGCAAAGTGCAGGGCCTGCTCTCTTGAGTGCTGCAGCGTGTGACCCCATTGGGGCCAGATTTCCTGTCAGCCACTGGTGGTGAGGGCAAAAGGGAGGGGAAAGGGTCTCTCCCTCACCAGTACTACAAGTGCTACAGCATGTGAGGGACAGGGGCAGCTGCTCTTCTCTTGTGACCCATAGGGGTCATCTGGGAAAATTTTTATGACTCTACACTTTCTAACCAGGCTCATACCTCTGGTGTACATATTACTCTTTCTTTTATTCCTAATTCTTTTTGGATTTTCTTTTGTCTCAGTTTTCCCCTATTCCTCTATCTCATTTCTAATACATGGAGTTACCAGTTCTTCCCAGAAAATTCCTAGAAAGCCTGCCAAAGACCTCCTTAGCTAAATTTGACTTTCCTTCTGTTAAGTATTTTGTCCTATGAATTTTGTGATGTGCTGTAAATGTTAAACCTCATTATTAAATTTTACCTATTAAAATAATATCTTAAAATATATTTTATTATACTACATGTTTAAGTAAAATTATGGTTTTCTCAGGGATATCCTGGGAAAGATATGGGATAGCATTCATGACTGTCTCTTATTGTTCTAATTTTTATAGAGTGCAAAACATTCAGGAGGAGAAAAGACCAGCTGTAAAATCAAGGTTTTCAGACCAGGCTATTTCTATTTATAGCACTGAAAATAGGACATGATACTAGCTATTTCAGAAAAGCAATACCAAGGAGAATAATTTATGTGGGAAAAATTTTTAAGACTTAATTATGTAAATATTATTCAAGTACCAAGTTTTACAAGACCATATTTTAATCTATTCTTTGTGGTTTAGAATGGCAATAGAAGCTCAAAAGTTTGATACAAAAATGTACAAACTTAGGAACAAAGACTTTCATGTAAATTCCCTATTGATGGTAGAGTTTTTGCAAGCCCAAAGTTGTAGGTTCTACAATTAAGATATAATTTACAACTTATTGTTCTTATAAGAAATCTGTTTGGATTTTAGAGACTTTTGAATTTTTGAAGAATTACACATTTAAGCATGTTTGTGTGGACATAGTTATTAGTGTTTTCAAATAGTGTGTTTGTGTGTGTGTCTGTGTGTGTGTGTGTGTCTATGTGTGTGTGTCTGTGTATGTGTCTGTGTGTGTGTGTGTCTTTGTGTGTGGGTGTGTGTATGTCTGTGTGTGTATGTGTGTGTGTGTCTGTGTCTGTGTGTGTGTGTGTATGTGTGTGTGTCTGTGTCTGTGTGTGTGTCTGTGTCTGTGTGTGTGTCTGTGT
>CAJQZJ010032367.1:330521-348369 GCA_907164525.1 Lophiomys imhausi | reverse complement strand
ACACATAGACATAGACACACACAGACACAGACACACACACATACACACACACAGACACAGACACACACACATACACACACACAGGGACACACACACACATACACACACAGACACACACACATACACACACACAGGGACACACACACACCCACACACACAGACACACACACACAGACACAGACACACACACATACACACACAGACACAGACACACACACACATACACACACACAGGGACACACCCACACCCACACACACAGACACACACACACCCACACACACAGACACACACACAGACACATATACAGACACACACACACAGACACACACACATACAGACACACAGACACACACACACAGGGACACACACACACACACACACACACACACACACACACACACACACACACACACACACACACACACACACACACACACACACACACACACACACACACACACACACACACACACACACACACACACACACACACACACACACACACACACACACACACACACACACACACACACACACACACGCACACACACACACACAGGCACACACACACACACACACACAGGCACACAGGCACACACACAGGCACACACACAAGTGCACAAACCTAAGTAGTTTTTTCATATTTGCACATCTTATCTCGCTACACTATCTTGCTATTCTCCCTTACGCTGCATGCTTTCTTATTTGTAAATTGCCCTTATTTGAAAGAGAAATAGATGAGCTTCAGTTGGAACACAAGTATCATCTATAAATAAACTGAAAAACTTAAAACTTCAAAGCTTGCTCATTGACAGAATTTTTGCAGCAAATTTGGAAATCCTTGATTTCCAAAAGGACATTTGATGCCGGTGAATCCTATTGGTTCTTCTCCAGCCTTGATCCCTAATCTTCACATTACCCAGGCACGGGAACAAGTGGATAGTGTACGTTTAAATCTCTGAGATGTTGGAGTTGTTCATTATCATTTCACAGGTGTGCTTGTGTTTAACTGCATGGGACAGGAGATCTTCATCTTCATGGAATGCAGATCTTTAACTGCAAGGGTTGTCACAACTTGCAAAGGGCTCCATCTTTTTTTTTTTTTCAGTTATGATTACGGGAAGACTCTTGCTCCACAGTGGAGCCCCCTAGAGGGTAATGGCTTGCATTTCTGATCAGCACAAAGGGTATTGTAGGCTCCCAAACATATTAGAACAGTAAATCATTGAGAAAAAGACATTTTCTTTGACCCAGTTTACCTAAGTGATTTATCTGAGCTTCAAACTTTAGTGTCTAAAATTACCCCTGATATTGAGTCTATATTTTCTTTTAATTTGCTCCAGGTCCCATGGAGCTCATTTAACTTCCGGTCATCCACTGACCTCAGGTCTGTACAGTGGTGATCTCAGCACAGTCTCAGTACAGATGATAAGATTGTGGAGTGTGGAGGGAAATGTGCAAAGAGCCCCAGTGAAAGCAAATTGTTGGAGTAGAATTTGAGACATTTGTTTCAAAAGCTGAAGTATCAGTATCAAGGTGGTTGTTGATAAGGATTACTGCCTTTTTTGTTTGTTTGTTTAAGAACGTATAAACCATGGAATCTTGCCACTACACTTTGGATGCTCTCTTCTTTTTTCTAATTTAAAAGATTGGGAAAGAGGAAAAAAGTTAATTTTGATATGCTGAGGTTAAAAAATGGAATTTGCTGCTATTTGGGAAAAAGGACATTTGATAGAGTGAATCCTATTGGCTTTCTCCAGCCTTGATCCCTCAATCTTCACATTACCCAGGCACAGGAACAAGTGGATACTGTAAGTCTAAATAGCTAAAGCTACTCATCAATTATGCATTATGTGACTATGTAAGATTTGTCTCCTTTCTTACCAAGCACCCCTTTACATTGTGTAGAGTGACTGGGGAGATTTAGGGATTTCTAGCATCTCAGAGTTAGTTTCTGATAGAACCTAGACCCCCGACTCTTTGCCTAGAGCCTACCCCTTTCTTCTAGCTCTGTAGCACTCAGCACAGTGAAGAAACTGTGCACTTGTACTCATGTCTGGCTGCATAGTAAATCCCCAGAAGTAACTGAACCCCCAGAAATGACTGTTCCTGTTAGTCTCTCTTGGCCTTGTGGCATGTTGATGAACACTGTGATTCCCTACAGGAGGAGGTGCCCCAGAAATCACCTTGGAAACAATGTCAGGGATATTTGATCTGGCAATTTGGGAGAGCTGGCACCCAGAAAATAGTATGGGGAAAGATGGAGTTTGGCTAATCAAGCATCTCTGCTCATGGAACCTTAACTGTTATGGAGGATTGGAGGAGAAAGAACAGTGTTGGACTTAGGGCAAGAGCCTGGATCTATGTTAGGCGCTCTGAGATACATAGTAATATGTCTTTCCCAGAATATGAAATTATTCCTAGTAAATATATAAATGTGTGTGATGAAGGCAAGAGATGGCATTGTAGTCTCTGAAAAGGAAAATGTATTATTCATAGAACTGAAAGAGAATATTAAAGACAAAATTAATGGAAAAGTCTACAAATAAGCCACAAAATGACTCCTGACTGAAGTGATGGATATACCGATGACTTTGATTTGATCATTGTATAATGCTCACAGGTATTTCAATGTCACATTGTAGCCACAAATATACATAACCACTACATTTCAATTAGAAATATAAAATTATTCTTTTAAAAGCATATGGAGATAGTGTAAGACTATTCAATCTTGGTCTTCCTGATCAACATTTCCTGTCAATGAAAAGAAAGATGATATGAAAACCTATCAATTGGTAGTAAAACCAAGAACAAAACTCAGAATTGCTGTGTCCTTTTCAGACATCATTTTCCCAGTTGCTTGGTCATAAGACAAGGCTGTGAAGCAGGCAGAAAGCAGATGGCTGTAATTAGTTCTTCAGGTAAATATTAACATTGTCATCTTCCTGAGCAGGAGGATTAAGGGGAGCTCTTCTCCGTTCTTTTATTGGCCCTTAAAAATGGCTCTGGTGTCCTGTCACCAGATGCTAGCAGATGCCAGTGTGCAGCAGGGTTCTGCCAGCTTTGCTGCAGGTGTTATCTGCAGGAATCAATGCAGCGCGTGGCCCCAAGGCATCCCCACTACTCATGTTTTACAGAGTGAATCATCTCTGCCACCTTCAGCATTCACCTTTCACACTCACTCGACACTCCACTCCTATGTGAGAATAACTTCTCTTCAAAGTTTTAATGGTAAGCCTGGGAACTGACTGGATTGAATGTAAGGCAACTGCAGAGTGTGCGCCTCGGAAGGAGAACACAAGTGGAGACTCTGGAATTTTCATTTTTGGCAAGCACAGTGAGGAGTGTGGCCTAGTTTCAAAATGTTTATTTGAAATAAAATTTTCACCGTGCTGAAAACTGTCCTTTCTGAGAAGCATTCATGAAAAATTTACTGGTTATTTTTGAACCTAAAATATGTGTTTCCACGTTTCTTCTATAAGTTATGTTTTTATAGTAGTTAAATAATTAGTATTGAACTAGTGGAGTTTTTTCTTTTTAAAGAAAGTAAAACATTTTCTTTAAAATGTCAACATTTCAGCTATAATTTCCATGTTCTCTATAAAAATATTAATGTAATTAGAAAAGTATCACTGGCATATCATTCACTAAACATTAATAAGACAGGTCTATAATCTCCTCTCCCTTTTGTTATTGTTTTGAAATAGGCTCTCACAAGGTAGCTCAGGTTGGCCTCAAATTTATCCTCCTGCTTCAGCAGAGATTAGAAACAGGTGTAACCAATCTCTATTAAAAATAAACCTATAAATAAAACCTATAAAAAGCCATCCTATAAGTAAATGTGATAGGAGGAGATATCCTCAGTAAACAATGAGTATCATTTTTGGTGTTGAGGTCACTTCACCATATCAGGGCTTCTTTTATCATTTATTAATGTGGAAAACAATGTTTCATTGATGAAGTATGACCACTAAATCAGGAATTATGTGACAAAATATTTACCATATACATTTCATGATGATTTTTAAACCACA
Source organism: Lophiomys imhausi (assembly GCA_907164525.1). NCBI lineage: Eukaryota > Metazoa > Chordata > Mammalia > Rodentia > Muridae > Lophiomys > Lophiomys imhausi. The sequence goes on along the minus strand of CAJQZJ010032367.1, from coordinate 344,331 downwards.
CACGTAGGAAATAAAAGTCTCCTGCATCTTTCCCATGCCACACTCTGCTTCTGATCCTCAATTTTCAGTGACAAAAATGACATTGGGCCAGATGATGTCATTTTTTTTCTGATGTTTCTGTCATCTTGTTTTCATTTAAAAAGTTGGAACGTGGTGTTAAAAATATGAGTTAATTGTTAGTGATTTATATCGATCATTTCATTAAAAAATAATCTTAGAATTCAGGAACAGTGTTTGGAGCTTAGAAGGAATTTAGAGAATTTGGGGATTTAGTGTGTTTCCCAAGGCCATGTGTTAATAAAGCCTTAGTCAGAGTTTGGCTCTCTAAACATAGTGGAAACTTTAACAGGTGGACCTAGGAGGTGGCTTAAAACTACTGGAGAAGCATGTCCTTCAGTGGCATACTGGGACATCAGACATTTGTTATTTCTCTTTGATTTCCTGCCACCTGAAGCTCCACCATAAACATCCTGCCCTGATGTGTGACCCCAGAAGAAGCCCGGAGGCACCTGTGCCAACCACCCAAACACTGCGTGACTGCAACTGTGTGCTGGAATAAACTCTTACTCTTTTCCAGTTGATGGGCTCATGTATTTTGTTACAATAACAGAATCTGGTTAACACAGGTGATATAAATTGCAAGTTTGTCTAGGATAGCAAAGTTGCTTAGAATTTTATAGAATTCTCTGTTACATTTCACTTGGATTCTCATGATTATATTTGAACCCATGAGTATTGAATTTTCCCTTAATCTGAATTTTTCTTATAATAACTAAGTCAAGGCTTTTTGTGGGGCTACATGGTAAAAAACTGAGATCCACCTTAATTGGATATAGCTAAGTAATTTTTCAAAGTATTCATCTTTTCAATAAAAGAATTATGTTCCCTATTTCTTTTCTCATTTCTTTAACTTTAACTCATTTCTATTAATTGTCCCTGGCCCACTTGGACCAGTAAAAAGTATAATAAGGACATGTTATAGCTTCTATATAGGTCTCACTACAAAATCTCAGGAAGTTTAGAGTAGAATACCAGTGTAATAGTAATGCATGGCTTTATGTATTACCATTTTGAGGTATTAAAGCCCTATTTGGGTTCTATCTTTATGGTTCATGCTTTATCCCTACACCTAACGTGGTGCCTACCCAGCTTCAAAAGACTGAGGGCACTTAGTTCACAGTTAACAAGGAACACACAACGATGTTGGCAACACTTAACATTTGCCTGGAAAATCGCAGCTAAGCCTATGTGTCTACATGGTTTATTGTTCTTCAAATTTGGGTAATATATACCCTATTGAAACAAAGAACATTTTTCAACTTATTCATTGAGTAAATTTTCTGTGGTACCATACAGGTAATAGAAAACCTGATAGAGCCACACACCTGAGAACTAGCTTGTGTCTGCATTAACCACACCTTTCCTGAAGTGATAGGCAATTGTCCCGTGTGTGTTTGCACAGAACTCTGTTCTGTGTGAAGGTTTATTTGCACTCACGATCCAAATTTGGAATGGCAGAACACATTGTATTCATTTGTAAAGAATGAGTACAATACTCCCTACTTGTGTATACTTTTTGTCTTCAGCTTTCATTCTAGAGATATATGTCTTAAGGAAGATATGTGAAATATGTTACATATATGCCCCACGACCCTATGTGCATCAATGACCAAGTCAAGAATGGGGCCTTCCCATCATTGAATGTAACCAGAGAAATGCAGGCAGGCACGTGAAAGGGTTTCGCCTGTATCTGAATAGTTGCTCTTGGATGTGAATATGCATACTGCAGTGACTATCATTTTTGCAAAATCAGTTTATCTGTGAGATTTTGCAATTACTTGAATCCAGGAGAACAAGCATGCTTAAAATCACTAAGAGTTATGATGTACATCCTGACAAAGATAAACAGAGCAGCTGGAAACTCATCTTACAATGCAATTTTGATCATGGGGTTTTCATTTAGGGAAGTATGTAGTAAAGCCACAGGGCAAAGATTTTATTCTGCTGCTGCCTTGCCAGTCCCAAAGACACATATCTATCCACCCGTCCCTGGAGTGTGTGTTAACTGGAGGCTCTAAATGACTTGCCTTAGCAGATCACTTTTGTAACTGCAAAGTCAGCACTATAGGCTTGTTCATAAAATAAATTAGGATGATTATTCCTCCAAGTGTGATTGGTGTTCTTGTTCTGAAGTATTACTTTCTTTAGGCCCACATCCATTGAATGTGCAAGTTACTCTCTGTTTTCTTGTGTTCAAACTGAGTCTTCAAACTTGGCTTTATTAGTTCAGGAATACTCGACACTTTGGGAAAATCGGGGCTCTGTGTTTCTACAGTTTATGTGTTTTTGTGAGAACCTTCTTCCTAATTCTCATACATATGTCTGTTCATTGAACAGAACCATAGTACGGGAAAGGGGAAGGAAGCATGGGAAGAAATAGGTCACAGTAAGATTAACAGATACTAAATCATAGTTCCTAAGCATCCTGAAAATGTCCACTACACACATATTTTCCTAGTTTTTATTAGTATATCAAATAAAATAGTATTGAAGCAGCCTTTTAGAAACCATTAAATGCATAAAGAGATGATAATACTGTATTATTCAGGTTCAAAAGAGATACAGGAGTCAATGGCTATATATGCAAGCATAAATGTTTGATTAGGATTCATTATCTGGTTGATTTTCAGATACATGCTTAATATGTGGCAACTTTAATTCTGAGACTGAATTGGACCTTAACTTACTAGAACACACAAGAAAGATACTTTTGACACATGTTAAGAATTTCTAGTTCTTTTTAAAAATTTTTTATTTCTTCAAGTTACATCTCAATCGCAATCCCCTCCCTACTCCCCCCTCCAGTCCCACCTTCCCACCCTCTTCCCCCTCAACTCCCCATCCCCTTCCTTTTTTTTTAATTTAAGGTATATCTTTTCCCCCCAACAGCTCCCCCATTCAGTCCAACAAATGGTTCTTTCTCTTATAACAATAAATACAATACAAAACAACAGAAATAAATAGGCCACAATTATGAGAGTTATAGGGCTTAGCATAAGTTCCCAATGTCCACTCCATACGTATTTGGCACCTGACTTTAACATTCTACTATGCAACTATCTCCATGAATTTAAAGTTCTATATCCAACTCAGCTTCCATCCTAACTTGCATCAAAATTTTAAAAACATCTTCTTAGATCCAGAACACCCTCTTGATTCCTAAACAAGTCAAAATTTAACTATGAGACTCTAGCTATCTAGTCTTCAACCACCTCAGAGACCTGAGAGGGATAAATATATCTGACTAAACAGGAAGTGCAGGGTCTGCAGCTTCCAAAACTAAGAAATGACATACCAGTGGCTGCCTGGACAGTTCCCATTTTCTCTCCATATATTACAGCATCAATCTAGTTACTCAAAAGCTACCTAGATAGGATCCTTTGTACAAAGAGGAATTCTCTGGAGCATCCATTTGTATTATAGCTTTTGGGTTCTTTGTCATGGATGTATATTTCCAATGGTATAGTAAGTAAATTTAATCTCTATGCAATCATAGGTGAGTCATACAGGACATAGTGCATCTCATTCTACCAGCTGCTGGGAAAGTAACCCCAGACGTAGAACTTCCTGGATTTACTGAATGATGGATTCCAATGTATGGGAGTAGAGACCAGATTCAGGGATTTGTGACAAGATAGTAAAAAACAGAGACAGGAAGGATATTTTATATGTGTTTGTGTGGTAAAAAATAATAATTTAAGAAGTCATAAACTAGAGAGAAAGTAGGGGACACACACCAGAGATATGGGAGGGGGAGATATAGGGTAAAAATGATGTAAATATGGTAGTAGTAGTAATGTAGTAGATTCTCAAGAAAATTAAATAATTACATTAAAGCAGTATAGGTTCTTCCATTTTTCTTTATGTATAACATTATTTAGAAAGTTGAAAATTTATATTAAAATTTTTCTGAATTCAGTTAAAAGAAATAAATATTTTGAACCTTAAGATGCTGGCTATTTTAGGTTTCTTAGAGAAACAGAAAACAGTATTCATTAATATTTATGTTTTATAAGCATAAACTTTGTTGTGTATGGATTGTGATTTTTGTGTTTGTTGTTTTAGGCTGTTTGTGCAGTTTTCTTGAAATAATTTCTTTTTTGAATCAACAGGAAAGTTCAGAAAAGAATCAGGTAGCTTCCTTCATTTACGTCCATTTAAGCAAGCAAATAGGAAGCTTGCAAATGAATTGAACGACTGTTTATATAGAAAACAGGGAAGCCTTGGGTTCTATGGATGCTACAAGGGGAATCTCTGCCTGTGGAAGTAATTGTAGGTTTAGCAGAAGAGCTTCATGTCCAGATGTATTAATCACTGATGAAAACCAGCAACACAGAGGACTCAGCCACAGCCCACACTGTTCAATTACATTTGGTTGCTTTATGTCAGGAAATCACATGGCCATAGTGAAACTGACAGACATGCCGATTTGTTTTGGGACAGGCTTCTCAAAAATTTCATGAGCCCACAGAACACTAGAAGATCACACCCTCTTTTCTACTAGGAAAATCTAGACCTTAAGAGGAAAGAAAAAAGAGGATGGAAACAGAACACAGACCAAATCAGCTCTGCAAAACCACTCTGCTTTATCCTCCTAAGAAAAGGCAACTTTCTTTGAAAGCTAAGCTCTCATACATGCTGCATGCTTTGAGTCAGTACTGTTCTAACATTAAACAGTAACTTTAAATACATAGTCTTAGTCCTAGAGATAAGTAATAGTTGCATTAACGTTCTTTGTTTACAGCTGCAGTATTGTGGCTCTGCTTAGCTTTTCAGGAAGGAAAATATTTGGCCTCTGGTGAGGTAATTTTCCTGTATCAGGGCTGTGTGTGGTAGCCATGCCTAATTTGTTGTGATGGCCCTTTTGTCCTTCTCAAAAACCAGGGCAACTTTCAAACTGCAAGTAGTGATACACACATGAAGAAGTCTTATACTTACATGCATGTCTTCAAGAGACTATAAACAAACAAAATGTAAATGCCCATTAATGTAAATGTGTGAGAACGATTATATTCTCCTTCAATAGGAAGATGTAAGCACAAAATAAAGATCTGGGAGAAGTTCAGAATTTTCATTGTCTAAATATAGAAAGTACTTTATAAAATAAAATACAATAAATTAAAGAAGATATTTATATTCTAATTATCAAAGTATTGTATATTTGATGCTTTATGTATATGTATATACAATGCTTTGTACACAAGCATGTATAACATTAATATGCATGCATAACATAAACACATTTCAAAAGTATAATTTTAAAAGCTATCAGATAACATGAAGAGTTATCTATTGTTAATGAAAAAATACAGTAAAATCTGTATTGTCTAATTCTGGTTCCATTTTATTTTATTTCAGGTATTCTTAAAATCAAACATTTGTTCGTGCTGTACAGGTTCAGTGTGTGTGTGTGTGTGTGCAGAAAAATTAAGATGATAATTTAAAATTAATAGGATAATAAGATACTATAGAGCTTGCATTGCCAGCAGTTTATTTACAGAGGAGAAACAAAGCATAATTTTATTTTACCCCATAATTTCTATCTCTGTGAAATTTTACTATTTTAAAGAACATTTAAAAAATTAACCTTCAAGAAGTTTCATTTAGTAAATGTGATCTTTCAGGTCGATGCTATCAGCTTTAAGAAGCATAACATATGAGTCATGATAATATTTCCATGAATAGTAAGTCTTTTCAAAGTAATCTCCATTAGCACTTAAACTACTTATGCTATTTGTTCAAAATTCTGCTCATGACTGTTGAAACCTCCATACTGGAGAATTTTGATTTTCCTCTGCAGTGTTTTCCCAATGTATGGGAACAGTTTAACTTTTAACTGGATAATGAAGATTAAATACTATTTACCCACTGGAGTGGTATATGGCTATCAGAAGTTTCATGCAATGGCATGGAGCCTATTTTCCCCTCCCCAGGAAACTATTCCTGTATCTAGAACATTGTCTAATGAGAATAAAAACACTGCTTTAAAGTGTGTCACCTTCATCCAGCTTTTCTCTCTCTAGATAGGTTGTTATTTATTCATGACAATCAGTCACCCCACCTGTCAGTGGTTCAAGGCTGGATCTCTTCTATGGATCATCCTATCATTTGTGACTTCTTGATCTTCTGGCCCTACAGATAGAAATAAGGGGATAATATGGATCAGAGAAACATTTCCCAAGTGTGCATCTTAGTAATAACACAGCTTGTTGCTAAGAATGAGGAATGTGACTAGATGTAGCTGCGGGGGATGATGGGAAAGTTATCATTTCTGTTCCTAGGAAGTGGGTTTGTGGTGAAAGTTTCTACCCTGCTATTTTGCCAGTTCTTTTACTAAGTCACGGGGTATAGTAAAAACGATGAATGGGTCAAGATTCTTTAGACTCTATACAAACCCCATACTCTTACACAGAGAAGGAAAGGAAGAAAGAAAGAAAGAAAGAAAGAAAGAAAGAAAGAAAGAAAGAAAGAAAGAAAAGAAAAAGAGCTGGGGTGGTGGTGAGGGCAGATGGAGAGAGAGAAAGAAAAAGAGAAAGAGAAAATATTGATAGGTGCTTTTGTGCACAAGTTCTTATACTCTAAGAGCAAGCAATCCATGCATCCGTTTGTCCATTTGTAGATATTTTGTTCATTCACTTATACTACATTGAGTAGTCTGTCTAGCTGCCCAGAGTGAATGACAAAAAGAAACTTACATGCATGTACTAACTTTAGGTGGTAGATACTCATATCAGATTTTATATTAAAGCTTGATCTATATATCTAAACACATGTACAACCATCATGAGATTGCAGTGCTGAGACTTTTATAGATGAGAATGCGCAGTAACATTGTCAACACAGAACCATACGAGAAACTGAACATTGTATAGCCCCAGCATCAGGCTTCCCAGGACCTTCCCTAAAAAGAATGGAGAAGTCAAAGCAAATCCCATACTTTGTTTCTGTTACTCACAAGAATTTGTCCCTCTGTGTAGTATTATGAAATGACAAAACTCTCTTGATATCAATATCCTGCCTCTTTACACATGTTAACTGTAAGCATACTGAAGTCCCAAATTCTACACCATTTCATAATAACTATTTTTATGTGTACTTTACACTTGCTTGTGATTATATAACATCACATATGATTATTATTTTGTGTTCATCATGTAGTTACACGGGCTTTTATTTAAAATAATTTTTTTCTTTATCAGAAAATTAGGTCCCTTAACTATCTCACTTTTGAATTTATTTTTGGCAATGATGATCTTCTCTAAATGACCTATCATCACTTTTCATTAAACTTTGAACAGATTTTTTTATAATCTCATCAATTTCTGTAAGTAGTATTTTTCAGGAAAATGCAATCAACCTTGAGAAGCACCTTTTCCCCCAATACATCCTTACTACAGATTCCCTCCCTCCACTGCTCTCATTTCCCTCACTACATCTCCCTTTTCCCCAAGATTCACTTCTCCTCAGTTTCTCATCAGAAAAGATCAGCCCTCCCATAATTATCCACCACACACAGTACAAGATACAATAAGACTAGGCACAAACTAATAGCAAGGCTAGAAGAAGTAATCCAGCAGGAGGAAAAGGATCCCAAGAGTATAGGAAAGAGTCAGAGACACCCTGAATCCTACTATTAGGAGACCCATAAAAAAATCAAGCTAACAACCACAATATATATGCAGAAGAATAGCACAAACTCATGCAGGTTCCATGATTCATGGTTTATTCTCTGTGAGGCTCTACGAGTCCTATTTAGTTGAAGTCTGTGGGCCTTATTCTTCTGGTTCCTGGGTCACCATGGCTTCTATATTTCTTCATCCCACCTCTTCCATTGGGTGTCCTTAGTTCTAAGGAGAGGTACCCAATGGAGATCTCCAATTTGAGCTCTCTACTGTTTGGCTATGAGTCTCCATATCAGTTCATATCAGCTGCCTCTTAGATGATAACTGGGTGAGGCACCAATATATCATTATCATTAGGATATCTTTAGGAATCATTTTACTGATTTTTTTTTCTATCGAAGGTCTCTGGTTACCCAGCCTCTGGTTCTTGATCTTAGACCCACCATTGGTTGGCCATTCACCTATATTTTATACCTCCATTGCCCCAGATGCAGGTGGGGTAGATTATAGGTCAAAGGTTTGATGGTTGGGTTGGTGTCCTAGCTCCACATCTGGAAACCTTGCCTGTTACAGAGGATGGTTAATTAAGGTTCCAAATGTAAGGTTCCAAATTTTCTTTTCTGAGTAGGAGTACGGTGGTCACTCTTGCAGAATCCCAAGACTTTCTATTGGACTAGGTTCCCACATCTCAGCCCCCATGCTCAGGAATTCTAGTTGTCTCTCCTCGTACTCTCTCCCTCCATCTCCCCATTGCGCTATACCTTCTGTTTCCATTCTCACCCTCCCACAGTCCACCTATGAAATCTGTTCTATGTCTCCTTTGCAGGAAGATTCATGTGTCCCTCTTAGAACTCTCCTTGTTACTTATCCTTTCAGGGTCTGGGAATTGTAGCATGATTGTCCTGTACTCTATGGCTAATATCCACTTATAAGTGAATGCATACAATATGTGTCCTTCTGGGTCTGAGTTACCTCACTCAGAATAAATTTTTCTAGTTCCATTTATTTGTCTGCAAGTTTCATATGTCACTTTTTAACATCTGAGCAATACTCCATTGCATAAATTGTCACACTTTATTTATTCATTCTTCAGTTGAGGGACATCTAGGATGTTTCCAGTTTCAGGCTATTATGAGTATAGATATATGAATGTAGTTGAGCAAGTGTCCTCATGGTGGAATGTAGCATCCTTTGGGTATATGTCTAGGAGTGCTATAGCTGGGTCTTGAGGTAGATGGATTTCCAATTTTCTGAGGAACTACCATATTGCTTTCCATATTGGTTAGACAAGTTTTCACTCCCAGCATCAATGGAGGAGTGTTCCCTTTGCTCCACATCATTGCCAGTATGAACTGTCACTTGAGTTATTGATCTTAGGCATTCTGACAGGTGTACGAACCCAGGGTAGCTAATTAAAGACCCAAACATAAATCCACACACCTATAGACTCCTGATTTTTGATAAAGAAGTCATAAATAAGCAATGAAGAAAAGGGTAAAACTTCAACAAATAGTACTTGTCCTACTGGATATTTGCATGTAGAAAAATGCAAATAGATCAATATTTATCACTCTGCACAAAACTCAAATCCAAGTGGATCAAAGATTTTCACATAAAACCAGAAATACTTAACCTGACAGAAGAGAAAGTGAGGAATAGCCTTGAATACAGTGACACAGGAGACAGCTTTCATAACACTGATAGCTCAGATAGTAAGATCAATGATTAATAAATGAGACCTCATGAAACTGAAAAGCTTCTGTAATTCAAATGACACAATCAACATGACAAAATGACAGCTTACAGAATAGGAAAATATTGTTGCCAACTCAATATCAGATAGAGTTCTAATATCTAAAATATAGGAAGAACATAAGAAGCTAGATATCAAGGAAGGAAACAAATAATCCAATTTTTTAAATGGGGTATAGATCTAAAAAGAGAATTTTCAATAGAGGAAACCAAAATGGCTAAGAAACACTTAAAGAAATATTCAATATCCTTAACCATCTGGAAGAAATACTTATAATCTCTGCCCCATAATCTTTGTGTGTTGAGAATACTAAACTGTTGTTATCATGTCAGAAAGCTGGTATACAAATATAAGCTCCTCACAGCAGCTTTATGTCTTAACTAGTTTGTATTCTTCAAAGTACTAACATTTTCAGCTGTTAAAAATTCTATTTTTTTGGAGATTATACATTTAGTTTGCTTTTTTGGGGTTTCATAAGTTTCTTTTTTTCAACATTTATTTCTTCAAGTTATCAATCACAGTCCCCTACCTCCTTCCCCTCCCATTCCTACCCTCCTAAACCTCCTAACCTCTTCCTTCTCACCATCCTATCTACTTTTTTTCTTAATTTAAACTGTATCTTCCCCCAACATATCCCCCTTTTAGTACAATATAAGGCTCTTTTTCTTATAAAAATAAATACAATACAAATAAATAAGGACAATTAGGCAGCAATTATGAAAATTATAAGGTATAATATACATTCCCAATGTCTGGTTCATACATATTTGGCAACTGATATTAATATCCTATTATCTATCTTGATGAGTTTAAAGTTCTATTCCTAACTCAGTTTGCATCCTAACTTGCATTACCAACTTAAAAATATCTTCTTAGACCTAGAATGTCCTTTTGATTCCTAAACAGCTTAAAATTTAACTGTGAGACTATAATTATCTAGTCTTCATACACATCAGAGACCTGAGAAGGATAAATATATCTGAATAAACAGGAAGTGCAGAGCCAGTAGCTTCCAAAACTAAGAAAGGACAGACAATTGGCTCCCTGGACAGTCCCCAATTTCTCTCAATACTTTGGAGCATCTATCTTCAGCCTTTTGGCCTAGTATCTCTTCTTTAGAGATAAAACCAAAAAAAGGGATGAAAAAGACTCGATTAAAAAATGTATCATGTACTGTCAGTGGAGGTGCAGGCCTTTAATCCCAGAAGTCTGGAGGCAAATATAGACAGATCTCAGAGTTTGAGGCCAGCCTGGCCTACAGAGTGAGTTTTAAGACAGTCAGAGCTACACATAGAAACACTTCCTCATGAAACTAAAACAAACAAAACAAAATGAAAAAAAACAGAAATAAAAAAGAAAGAAAGACAGGAAGGAAGGAAGGAAGGAAGGAAGGAAGGAAGGAAGGAAGGTAGGAAGGAAAGAAGGAAGGAAGGAAGAAGAAAGAAACAAAGAAACAAATAAAAAATGTATAGTGGCACTTTCTGTCACTAAAAACAAACACTGTCATTTCAAGCAAAACTTTTAAAATATGAACAATGTGATTAGTATCGATAGAATGGAGAAAGACAGAATGGGTAGCCTCAAGAAGGAGCTTGTGCATGGGTGCTGATTACCTGTCCGACACAATCTTGTAATTGGTTTGAATGTTTTATACTTGTATGTACTTTATAGTTTATTATGAAATGTGACCCTCTTTCTCCCCACACTATAATCATGTATCCTGGGAGAAGATTTCCTTATGGTGAATTTTCCATGTAATACTATTAGAACTAATGAGTTTCCTAATGGGGTACTTGTTTCACCTGTGTAGAAACACCTCACCAACGTCTGACAGCCAAGAACCAGCAGTAAACTGAAGCCAGCACATTGAGAGAAACTAAGTAGGATCAAGGACTGCCTATTCCTTTATTCTTCTTTCTACATAGAAGAAGAACAACAGAACAACACATCATCCCAGTTCATGGGGACAATTCACAGTCAATATGTGTCCATATCATGTAAGATCTAACCAAATGGGGCTCAAACATTTAAGGTATATGTCCAGCAGAGTCCACTTATGTTCCTTGAGTCTAGAGTGTTCAGTCCCATTTCAAGGAAAGACTCTGTATACAACGAGGTTGCATTTGCCACTTTCCGTCTGCCTCCATCTGAGCTTCTGAAGTATGGGAGAAGCAAGAAGCTCTAGTACTTAGGAGGGAGCTATGGTATAACATGCAGGCTGGACATACAGACATTGGTAGGAATCAGGAAGGTGGTACTTACGATTATTGGTTATTTAAGCAAAACTTAGGAAAAGGTCTCATTTGAAAGCCACCCTGCCCCCACACAGATTCAGCAGGATCCTAGACCTGCCTCTGTCCTCTTAAGCTTTGAGGAAAGCAGCCTCTAAAATGTGTTCCCCTATCAGAGTTTCCTTAGGGAAATAGGCACCAACTGTGTGTTTGTAACCAAAACAGTGGAATACGATCAAGCAAATTAATTGTAGTCAGTTAAGACGTTGGCAGAGATGGGGAGCTCAAAGTTGCATTAAGGGATAGGGGAGAATGCCTGCCCAGCATGTACCACACATCTCTCTCTGGGCTCCCACCCCTGCTACTCATTAAACCTGGGGTTGTGGCACATCCATATAACCCAGAGTTTTAGAGGTGGAGAAGAGTCACAAGTTCAAGGCTATCCTTGGCTATATAAGAACTTCAAGAATAACCTGGATACATGAGAATATAGATATAAATAAATAAATAAATAGATAGATAGATAAATAAATAAATAAATAAATAAATGTGTCATTAAGTTTCTCTCAGTAAATTATTTACTCTCTGAAACAAATATGTCCCCAGGAAAAGATGACAAAGATTCACATGAGACAAGACATTTACTTCCACAGAAATTAGTGCCTGGTATATATAGTTAAGAGAATCGTTTTATGTGGTTCTTTTTCTGTTATATGTTAAGTTTTATACAGGTTTGTTTGTATCTTTTCTTCACTAACATGGTGTGGTTGGATTAGTGAGTAACTAAAATCTTAAAATACCGATTTTTCTGAAAATTAGGAATTATGTTCTACCCAATCAAGCATTCCATAAACAGGAGAGAAAGAAATAAAGCTAATAGTAAACAATCAGTATTTTATCAGAAACTCTTTTTCTTTTAAATCTTTGGTGCTATATTTGCCAATTACCATTATGCACATTCCCTGAAAAAAATATTATACAGCTTGCCTGTCATGACCAATCTGTACCATGCCTTAACATGACCATTTTGCAGCATGCCTTACATAACCATTATATACCCTGACATAACCATTATACAGCATGCCTGATATAACCATTATACACCCTGTTGTAACCATTATGCAGCATGCCTGATGTAACCATTTTACTGCCTTATATAACCATTATACAGACTGCCTGACATAACCACTATACAGCATTCCTGATGCAACCATTATACTGCCTGACATAGCCATTATACAGACTGCCTGACATAACCATTATACAGCATTCCTGATGTAAAGTTCTTCAGTTGTTGTAGCAGAACCTATTATAGGATTCTCCCATTTAAACCTTATAAATAATGAGCAAACTAGAAAACTATACCTCTGCTGCCATTTAATGAATCCAATTTAAAATACTTACATAATCTAGAAAACTAAAGATTCAGATCAAATTTCCTAGATACTAGTGATGGAGATACTAGAGATGGAGAAATGTCTGAGGGATTTCTCTAAAAGGAGAACAAAGATCTCCCTAGTTTGTGTTATGTCTCAGGGTTGTAATTTGTGAGCAGAGAAAAACAAACATTATCATGGAACCCTATCAAATGTGTGTGTGTGTGTGTGTGTGTGTGTGTGTGTGTGTGTGTCCCTCTCCCAACCCTCTGTGTATATGTGTGGGGGGGGAGGGGTTTCTTTTCTCCATCCACTTCCCATCCTTTCTGGTAATGGCACTTCAGCTCATCCTAGGAGAACTATATGGCTTGTACTCTTTCTTGCCCTGACAAAGTATTGCATTTATTTCTAGGTGAAAGAAGAGGACACTTTTTGCATATTTGAAATGGTAATTATTCGCTCTGGTTAGTTCTGTCTTTAAATAGGAATTATTGAAAGTTGAGGAAAAGTAATGAATATAAGAAGTTTTTTTTTTTTTTTTTGGTTTTTCGAGACAGGGTTTCTCTGTATAACAGCTCTGGCTGTCCTAGACTCACTTTGTAGACCAGGCTGGCCTCGAACTCACAGAGATCCACCTACCTCTGCCTCCCAAGTGCTGGCATTAAAGGCGTGCGCCACCAACGCCCGGCTGAAGTTTTTTTTTTTTAATAATTTATTTTTTATTTCTTCAAGTTACATCTCAATCACAATCCCCTCCCTACTCCCCCC
>CAJQZJ010032367.1:295596-330121 GCA_907164525.1 Lophiomys imhausi | reverse complement strand
TCTGAGATCTGCCTGTTTCTGTCTCTAGTGTGTTGGGATTAAGGGTGTATTCTTCCCCAATGATGTGACTAAGGGTGTGCACCATCACCACCCTGTTTCTTGTAACTCTAGAATTTATAAGACAACTAACTCTATAGTGATCCTCCTGTCTCTGCTGGAGGTAAAGGCATGGGTTAACACCATGCATTATTTTACCTTAGCTCTAAGTTTTTTCAACTCTTGGAGCTTTGTAAAACCAGGTTGAACAGCTGTCACCTTTAATTTATTTACAGTGTTTTAAACCTGTTACCTGCTTTTTAATGCCTAACCATGGAAATAGCCTATACCTCTACAAAAAACAAAACAAAACATTTCTGTTTGAAAAAAGAATACACATCTCGGCATTTTCTTTTTAACTATATTTTACTATTTAAAACAGTTTTTAAATTTAAATTATTTTCATCATATTCTTCTCTTCCCTAAGCCCTTTCCAATACTCTTCCCCCCCACCCAACTTAAGTTCTTTCTTAAAAAACAGAAGCAAAAAATCCAATAAAACAAAACTCCCCAAACCAAGTAAACAGAATAGAACCACCTCCATCCAAAAGCAAAATCCACCAAACTGTAACCATATAAAAGCACACATACAGAAACTGTGGAGTTAATAATAATATATTGATCAACTACTCCTGTACCCAAGGCCTATCTTGGAGTGGTTCATATACCCATGCCACTCTCCTGGAGAAGACTGAATTTCCTATCCCATCAGGTATAAGTGACAGCTCAGTTTTTAAAAATATAATGAGCTAAAACAAAAGTATCACATTGAAGTTGGACAAGACAAAACAACAGAAAGAAAAGAACTCAAGAAAAGGCACAAGATTCAAAGACCCACTTGTTCAGTAATCCCATAAAAAATATGAAACTTCAAGCCAGAGTATATATGCAGAAAACCTGGTGCAGATTGACCCTGGCCATGCTGTTTCAGCCTCTGTGACTTCATATGCACTTTGTTCAGGTTGATGTAGAGGGCCTTTTTTTTTATTGAACCCCATCCTCTCTGGCTTTTATACTCTTTCTGCTTTTCATCCTCGAGGTTCCCTGAAGAAAGCAATTTGATGTATACATCACATTTAGGCATCAATGGTTCAATGTCTCACACTCTCTGTGTAATGTCTGTAAACTCCTCCCATAACCCCCACTCATCTTCAAATTCATGGCCTCTACCTTCTTAATTATAATTATTACACCTATATGAATGTGCATTTGTAAATCGAATCTGCTGAGATCATTTAGTATTGTTTATATGTGTTTAAGGCGGACACCTCTCAGCTAACATGTAAGGGGGCTTGTCCCTGGAGACCAGAATGTCCATTTCACAGGTTGGTGGTATTCTTAACTTAGTCAATCTATGCTTGCAAACCTCAAAAGTGATTTCTGTATGCCAGCTCTTTCGGTATGCAGCATTTATAGCACAGAAATGAGTCATTTGCATGTCTGGTTCATTTATGCTACAATGCAGCATGTTCATTCATTCATAGTCACGAAGTCAACATGGATACCAGAATTCCCAGCTTCTCTAAGGGTTCCCAAAGTCCTCTGTAAATAAAATCAACAACAACAATCCCCGGAAGAAGGTAGAGGTCACTAATATATCTTAATTTCTGTAGCTGTGTTTGCCTGTGCTGAGCTGTAAGCTGCTTCCCCAGCAAATGTTCAATACATTTAAGACTCTGTGGACTTGTCTGTCTATTCCAGGACACGAGTCCCTACACAAATGAAGTATGGCAATAGGGATGCAAAGTGATTGTCACAAGTTGTGTAGCATTCTCTCAGATTCAAGGAGAGGTGAGATGTTCTGATGCTTCTGAAGTATACTCTGTGTCTGCTGACCTACTGTGCTTTTTCATCTTCAAATGACAGAGAACCATGGCTTGAGTTCCTAGAGCCCATGCTTTGGATATTGGGAGCTGGTGGTTACACTAAATGATGCCCTGGGATGCTTTCATTTGGCAAGTGCCATGTACCATAGTTGCAGAAAGAAAATTTTACTCCCTCCTATTAAAGTTCCCCTTTCTACTTTTGACAATCATTTACACATCCACACTTTTTCATCTCATATAAAGGATAGAGTTTCCTGTATATAACTTGTGAATGCAGTTCATAACTGACTTTGAAATAAAATAGGATTTCTTTATCTAAAGAAATAGATAATTTCTTTATTTATTTTTAACTTGTTTTTAACACCTTTTTTCAATGAAGACAAGCACTCTTCCCTTAAATGTCTCTACAACTTTGTCTGTTGAATACTAACACTTTAAGGAGAAATCCCAACTTGGATTAAGTCACACAGGACAATTCTATCCTTAAAGAAAAGAATACAGGCCAATGTTGTGCCCATGTTTGAAATCCCTTGTGAGGCAGGAGAATCAGAAGAAATCCAAGGTCATTCTTGAAGATTAGAAGCTCAGCCTGAGTTACATATGCCCTACCACAAAATAAACAAAAACTAAAGAAAGAAAAAAAAAACTGTATCTAAAGATTTTGTTCTGTTCAGTTCTATCCATTGAGGAAATGTGTCCTGAGTTTTAATTCTAATAAGTCATTCATGCTTAGCAGTCATGTACCCTTAGTTTTCTAAAAGACAATTTCTTCAGCTAAGGTGATTGGCAGCCATATGGTGTAAAAAATATATAGCTAATTAAACTATTTAACCAGTATTTAGATTATTGTCGATTGATTTGGAACAATTAATCTTTGAGCAGACATTATAAATGAGTACACAGACACCATGTGGATTTTAACAAGCCATGGCCTGAATTGTGCAATCCAACCCATCTAAGCTAGCTCTTAATTCTATTACCCAAATATGACCCCATATATACATACGAACCCTTGGACTGCCATTTTCCATGCCATGCCTATGTTCCTGGCCACGTGGAATGAATGAGGTTCCTTTTTCTAACCCATGGTGTGTGCCTCCTTCCTGCTGTTCCTGGCTGGAATGCCTTCTTCTTCCTGCTGCTGGCTGGAATGAATTAATCCTCTGTCTAAAGCTCAGGCTTCCTGCTCTAATCACAGGAAGTCCCACCTTCTCTGTCTTTGCCCAATATCAGGCCTCGGCATTTTATTTAACCAATCAGAGTCAATATAAGTAACAGACAGCAAGCACGACCAATTAATTAACATTTAGAATGCTTACACTACCCCAACAATATGGGAATTTCCTCTTTTACTACTGCCCATTTTTGCTCATCGCACATATGAGTCCCAAACTATTCCTATTTTCAGTGTTTTTCTGGTATGCTCGATAAAAATTTATATTTAGTACATTAAAATTTTCTTATTGGATTAAAATTAAATGAACAGTTGATTATCAAAATGGAAACTCCATGCTGATGCTGTCCGCAGTTATATCCTGAATGTCCAGGGAAGTTCTGGTCACAGTTGTCACCTATATATTTGTGATGGGAGATGTCTCTTCTTAGCACACAAAACTTTTCCTCTTTAGGAGCTTTCCCTGGCTGCTTGAGGTCTCACAGGTCCTGAGATCTCATGATCTGAACATTGGGAGAATGTAAAAACTCTGGATGTAAAAGTCCCAACCTGGCTCCAGACAGCATAGTCCCCTGTACAGCAGAGAATACATAGAGGAAATCGTTTACCTTCTCTATTATACACACGAAGAAATTTTTACTCTCATACATATCATTGCTATTTCTGAATCAAATACAGTGACTTATTTCTAGGTCATCTAGAAAGAGGTATCTTAATATCTGGGAGAAATTTATAATTATTTCCAAGATAATTAGAAAGTAAAGAATTTCAAACACAGATATTTTTGAAAAAATAGATGAATTCAATCTATTCAGGAGGTATTTATGAAAATTTTAATAATATATAATTTTATATTAAACAGTTATGAGTCAAACAAAGGAAAGATTTTAAAAATCAATATAATAGGGTATCATAATAGCATGATCACAAGCTAATTTTTCCTCTTCAGGTACAAGCTATTTTTATTTGTTTTCAAATTTTTGAATATTTTGTAATTTAGGATCTTACAATTTAGCTTTTCCATAAAGAATTTGGATGCATATTATAATATTTCCATGGTGTACTAATAATAGCTTAATAAACAGCACAGAAGATCAACCTGCACGTTAGTTCCAGAAAAAAACATAGAGAATAATATAATTAGTTGATTAATGATGGATATGGGTAGGAGATATTCATGTATTTAACAACTTAGGTGCCTGAATTCATTCTTAGTTTACTAGTGAATCTTAATTGATATATTTGAATAGAAACAAAATGGCTTTAGTTCTTCAATGAAAAATATGAGTGTGCCTACAGAAGCTCTAAAATGTCTGCACTATGAAGAAGCCTAACGTAAGCTGTCCAATATGTTAGTGTTGCAGCCATATTAAATCCTTGAAAGACTGTGCTGTATTTTGTTAAGACCATTGATAAAATTCATTAAAAATAGTTACTTTATAATTTACATCACTTTTAGTCAAAAACATAAGTGAAATTTTAAATTGTCTTGGTGTGTATTATGTATATGGTTGAATCTCATTTGATTTCATGAAATTTACTAACAACACATTTTTTTTCATTAAGACTGTGATGTAAGTTTATTTTTTAACTCAGTTTTTTCATGGAAGTAGAATATGTATCATGACTTGTATGGCTTATTAGTATGTGAAACCAATTGTTTTTCTGGAAAATTAATTATTGATTCAAGGTTGATAATGTCCATATTTTCTTACTATAAAATAAAAATGATAGCCTTCATTGATTTAATGTTTTTACTTACCATTATTTTAAAACTTTTTGTTTGAAAATTTATTTCCAGTGACCAAGAAAACGCAGATGGCTTTCCAATAGACAACTTTCTTTGAAGCCAGTGATATATGTCTGTAAATAATGGCTTTGACTGATAACCACAGTGAACACACATAGTGGAAGGAGGGAACCAAGTCCAGAAAGTTGTTCTTTTATTTCCAAAGACTCAACCTATCACAACTATGTGCAAGCACACACGTGTGGGCATACACACACACACACACACACACACACACACACACAGAGGAGACAAATGATCATATCAAACACACAATAATTATTTAATTAAATGCAAAATATAAGGAATGATCTTCTTGACAAAGTCAATATTTTAGAGATAATTTGGATGATAACAATCTGAGTATATGATATTCTGAATATTGATACATAGTACCCTATGTTTTGACAGACACATGTAATTATTAAGAGAAGCGGTTCTGTGGTTCAAATTAAAAGTAAATAAATTTAGCATAATAGATTTAATTTGACTCAGCTACTCTTCTTCATCCAGCTTGCTGGACACAGATTTTAAGGGCCATGTGCATGTATATTTATCAAAGAGGATGTTGTCTAATAAAGAAGAATTAATCATGCTTTAACCAAAGGAAAACCCATTTAATGGATCTGAATCTTCAAATGAAACTGGATATATTTTTACAGACTTGTTTAGAAATAAAATGTTTGTTTAATTTTTAAAAAATGCTAGTAGGGCAATATTATGATGTAGTATTTTGAACTTAAAATATTGCCCACCAGAGGGCTCTCATTTTTCTTCTATTTTGCATTTTTGAAAAATGAAATACATTTGTAATAGATTGTAGCATATACACCATTGAGAAACCAAATATATTTTCTAAATATATGCAGAAGTTGTATAAATTTTAACATGGTTACAACTAATTATATTTAGACATGTTTAATGTTGAGTATATTAGATAACTAAACACAAATAAGGTTATGAAGACTGAGGTATAAATATACTTCATATATGACATAATGTTGTATTGTATTATTTTGTTTGTTCTACAAAAAGCTATTTTTGAGAAGGGAAAAAAAAGAAACTGGAAAGATTCTAAGATTCTATGTAACTTAGTTTCAAATTCCACTTTTCCAAAAGTATAATCATGGACCAGACTTGCAGACCAATCTTTCTACCATCATTAGTGGCTAGAAGCAATATGATTTTATTGTTTTCAGGTTAAATTACATTGCATTAGAAAATATTCATGTGAAATGGTGCTCAATATTTTTAAATTTTATTTTCTTTATTTGTGGTAATTTCATTCATGTAAATACAATTTTATTTATCTCTCATGTCCCAGTCTAACTTTCCTCATGTCCTCTAATCCCAAAGTCATCAGCTTTAAAAAAAAAAAAAATTTGATACCACTAAGTCCAATTAATTTTGCCCATATATGTGCATGGGTTTCTGCTATCCACTAGAGCATGAATGGCAAACCAATTTTTGGTCACATACAGAAAAGAAGTATTCTCCCACATTCAGCAACATTCATTGACAATAAACTAATCAGTAGGTTGCGTGTGTGGGGGGGGGGGGGGGCAAGAGTTATGTTCTAAGCCTTGTTGTATATGGAGATAAGAGGATACCCTATTGGAGAGAGCTTTCTTCTTCTATTATGTAGTGTCTGGTGAACTGAGCTGAGTGGGTTGGCTAACTTCAAGCAGCTTCACTCATTGAATCATCTCGCTGACATGTTCAACAGCTTAAGTTATATGTTTACCTTAATGGTGGTGTTTCCTGCAAAAATGCAGCTATGTGTTTCCCTCATATTGCAGATTATAAGAAGGAATAAGGAGGACAGAATAGAAGAAAATCTATAGTAACATTACAGTGTATTCAGTAGCATATTATATTTTAATAATTCTTTAATAACTAAAATAAAAACACAAAAAACCAATTAAAGAAATAAGTAAAAAGGACTTGAGAAGTAGAAGAGCAGACCTTAGAGTTTCAGAAGAAATTGTTTCAGTGGAGATCAGGAATTTGTGCCAAAGCATTAGTTGAAAGTGATGCTACTTTGGGGAGAATATGGCTCTTTCAGAGATAGATGAAGTATAGTAAGTTCTGTCACTAAGATAGGGCAGGTTAGGGCAAAAGAAGAACATACAGAGGTTCCCATCAACAGCCTTAGAATAGGCAATTGTGGAGGATATGACAAAATAGAAAACCTAGAGAAAGCTGAATAATCCAGGCCAGAGGCAAATTACAAAGATAAAGACGATTACAGCTGAGTTATAAGATGCAATGCACCAAGAGGCTCTAGGCAGCTCAGAAGCAGAATCCAAAAACAAGGGTTCTCTAGTCTTCTAGGTTAATGCTAACACAATAAGAAGTGGCACACAAATTCATGTCTTATTTCTGGTCATGTTACTACATCTTTAACAGTGACACCTTTGGACTTTGTACTAAGTGTTCACATGTGTAGATACACATCTGTACATATATGTATGTATAAAATCCATATATAGTTAAATTAACTACAAATTATTTAACTTGTGCATGAATAATGTGTATAACTAATTTACCTTTATTATATATTTTGCATATACCTCATATTTTACTTGTCAAATTATCTAGAAAGAGTTTTAGCTGTATCTTAGTCCAGTGAGGCTTCTGTCAAAATACAGATGAGGCTGTTTATAAACATAGAAAAACTATTTGGAAGACTGGAATAAAAATACCGACAAATGAGTTCTGGGCAGATGAGGTTTTTTTCTATGCTGTAGGACACCTTGTTACTATGTTCTCTGGGGGGAAGGGGGAAAAAATAGTTCCCTTCAACCTGTTTTATAAAGCCATCATCCCATTTAGGAAGCCACAGCTCCAATACCCACTTCAGAGAAGGTCCTGTCTTTTTCTGTTTGTTCCTTTGTTTGTTTGTGACTGACCTGAAACTCACTATGTTTCCAAGGATGATCTTGAATTTTGCTCCTCCTGCCTCCACCTACTTCCTTGGGGCTAGGGTTACAGGCATATGTAAGCCCACAACGTTTGTATTGTGGTAGGAATCAAATCCAGGGTTTCCTACATACTGGGCAAGCTCTCCAGCACTTGAGACTGACAGCACACCTACCCTCCCAACACAAACGAAAAGACCACCATACTGAGGATTAGGCTTCTAAATGAATTTAAAAAGTAACATTGAGACCATGGGCAGTAAGTTAGGGGGAAGTGCACTTGTCCTTACAGCATTTTTCCATAAACCTAATTATATAAAGACATTAATGAAAATGTCTGAAGGATAAATATGTTACCAGTCAACTTAAAATGATTATGGCTTCATTGCTTAGTCTTATATTCTGACATAAAATATCAGCTATAAGTATCACTGAAAAAGAATAAGGGTAAGTACTATATTTATTTTGGCTTTTGCTCCTTTGGTCTTTACTGTCAGTCACAACCCTGTGTTTCCTTTCTTCCTCCCAGTGCACACGATAATGATATTAAGAAATTTTTATTAGATTGATAAAACACATATTTAATTGTGGGAAATTGCATACAAAGTTTTTCAACATGCATATAAGATAATTTAAGAAAACTGCACTCAAACAATGGAATTAATTATTAGCTTTAATTATAGAAATAATTAAAAAATTCTCCTCTGATTTGCTAAATACATCTATTCATGGGCATTTCTATCCTGTCTATTTTGAGTAAAAATATTTTTCTAATTTTAATGACATCTTGGAATTTGTGCTTTTGGCATAAGTTAACATTAATGATGGTGTTATGGTTTTTGAGAATCTAGAATTGTTTTTTTTTCTCCTTATATGTCTCTCATAGCTTTAAAGATGTAGTAAATAAAGTTCAAATAATCACAATCATCCTGTCTGAGAGAAGGGCATCTTTTCTTGAGTGATGCTAAAGTATTTTTAAAAGATCAGATATAGGGAGGAAGAAGATAGTTTTTTACTGAAATGTGAGGGGACAACAGTCTATCATCCCCAGAGGTAAAGAGGTGGCTACGTGCAGCAAAATAGTTTCTGTTTTCACAAATTTTGATATAAAAACATGAGGGAAAGTATTTAAAAACTCTGCCTCAGGTGAAGTTTAAAGTCACTTGGTCTCAAAGCTTCACTTATTAATTAATTAATTAATTAGCTTACATGTTTGCTTATGTATTTTTACTGTCACGCCACTGTAATTCCATTCCTCACTAACGCTGTTAGGGAACATTACAGGTTCAGCAGCTACCCCCTTTTTTTTTGTTTTGCTTTGCTTTTCTGTAATCCCCCTTTCCTTTTTGCAAGCTTGCACATTCATTATAGCATCAGCAGAGACTACTTTATGGCAATGCTGCATTCATTTCAGTGTATGAACAAGCTCCTTTTGTTTCGGTACAGCTCCTTTAAACTTGCTCTCAACTATAATGCTTCAAAGAACACAAAGATGCTGCTATTTTGACTGGAACGCTTATTTTCCCATAAGCGTCAATCAATGATTTATGAACATACAGCATGAAATATGCTGACAATCCACTAGATAAATACAACCATTCCCCTTAATATGGTATTTTTTCCCAACATAGAAATTCCTCGAGGAAATATGATAAATATCTTTTTTATCTATGCATCACAAAAGGAAGAGATTTGCTTAAATTCCCTTTACTGAACCTCCAAGAAATTTTATCTTGGCTGTTTTTCTGAGGTATTGCTGACAAACAAAATGCAGTGTAGATTTATGGAATACAACATGGTGGGTTTGTAAGTAAGTAGATGCTCATGAAATTGGTACTTTCTGAGTGCCTTTTGATAGCTAGCTACAAACATCAATGTATTATCTACTCCCAATTCCATGAAAAATATTGCTGAACTTTGTTTGTTTAAGCTACTTTTAAGTGTATAATTTGTTTAAAGAAAATTAATGAAGATGAGTTTAGTAGGAAATAACCCACAAAAATCGTTATTTGTTCTAACGTTGCTTTGTGCCACTTTTACATAAGTATTTGTCTCTTGTCCACAGATTTCACTTAATCAAGTAGAACTAAAGCAGATTTATAGCTAATTCCTTTTTTCACATTTTTTTTCTGGACAATAGATTACAAGTTTTGTAAAAAATGTTTTGAAAAAATAATATTTTATTAATTTATTGAGAATGTCATAGAACAGCAGATCTTAGTCATGTTTGCTCTCAGCTCTTCCCTCCGATCCCTCCCAGACCTTCCCCTGCTTTCCAATCCCCCCAACATGTCTTATCCTTTTTTGTATTTTTTCAATGCCTATTTGGGGACCACTTTTTGCCTAGCTGGGCTACCTTGTCTGGCTTCAGGGATGATCTTTTCCCTGAGGGAGCTTGATAAACCAGGGTCACCTGATAGGGGATGCAGGGATGGGGAGTCGTTCACCACATCTGAGGAGAAGGAGTGGAGGAGAGGAGGAAGACAGACGGTGGGTGGGAGAGTGGGAGCAGGTGAGGTGGAAGGAGGGGTCTGTGATCAGGATGTAACTTGAATAAATAAATCAATTCATTAAAAAAAGAAAAGAAAATGTATTTACACTACCAATTAGAGTCAATTCTTTGAGTAAGAGTCTGAGTCATGGAGAGGAATCCTGCAGCATAGGAATTGAGCTGCTGGGAGGAAAAGGATATACCTTAAACTTAAAAAAGAAAGAAAGAAACCAGAAAGCAGATGGTGGGAGGGTGGGAATGGAGAGGGGAGTAGGGAGGGGATTGTGATTGAGATGTAACTTGAAGAAATTAAAAAACAAATTAAAAAGAAATAAAACAAATGACAACAGAAAAAAACAAAACTAAACAAAACTATCCTGAAGCAGTTAAGTCAGGACTGTATAGAAAGCTAGATGGGTAAAGCAGAGACAGCGAGTTAGTAAGCCTTTCCCCATTGGTCTCTGATTCAATTTCTGCTCTGGGTTCCTGCTTAGACATTCTGCTTATCTATCCATGATGATGGACTGTGGTGTGTAAAATGAAATAAACTCCTTGCCTTTCACCTTCCCCAACAAAAATAAATGTTGGTAGAGAAGAGACTACCTCTCAGCAAATGCTCTGGTCCTCTCTCTCACAATCTTTATGCTGGGTCTTCTGCCAAGTCCCCTGGGCTTCCAGAGCAGCAGTTGTGTTGCTAATGAATTAATTAGGGTGGCACCCCTTGGCAACTGTTGGATATGCTTCATTTATTGTAATTTATAATGATGTCCTTCCCACTGTGAGTCTGCTTTCCTTTGTTGTGTATGCTTTTGACAATTTAGTTTCAAAACTATTCCCATTTATCATTACATTTGCTAAGCAGATGCATTGTTTTTCTTTCTTTCTTTCTTTCTTTCTTTCTTTCTTTCTTTCTTTCTTTCTCCTTAAACGTTTCTTTATTACTTCTTTATGTCTCCATTGCCACCCCCTCCTCCACCTACTCCTGGGTCCTTCCTCCTAACCTCTACTCCCCTCTCCCACCTATTCCATCCCTCCAGTGTGGGGTGTCTTCCTGTATCAGCCCCTCTCAGCTCAACAGTCATATGAGGACTAAGAACTTCCTCTTGCACTGGAGGTTTACCTGGTAGCACCCCTAGGGCAAATCGTCCCATTAATAGGTAACAAAGTCGATGTTCTTGATCCTTTTGGTTTGTTGGTTGTAGGATAGTTATCCTGTACTATATGGCTAAAATCCAATCTTAGTCATTCTGACAGGAGTGAGACAGAATCTCAGAGTTGTCTTGAGTTGCATTTCTCTGATGATTAAGGATGTTGAGCATTTCTTCAAGTGTCTCTCGGCCATTTTAGATTCCTCTTTTGTGAATTCTCTGTTTATATCTATTCCCCATTAATTCATTGGGTTACTTGGTTTGCTGGTGTTTAGTTTCTTGAGTTCTTTATAGATTTTGGATATTAGCCCTCTGTCAGATATGGGGTAGGTGAAGGTCTTTTCCCAATCTGTAGGCTGCCATTTTGTTTTAATAACAGTGTCCTTTGCCTTACAGAAGCTTTTGAGTTTCATGAGGTCCCATTTATTGATTGTTGGTCTTAGGGCCTGAGCTATTGGTGTTCTATTCAGGAAGTTATCACCTATGCCAATAAATTCCAGGCTTTTCTCTACTTTCTCTTCCATTAGATTTAATATGTCCGATTTTATGTTAAGGACTTTAATCCTCTTGGACTTAAGTTTTTTGCCAGGTGATTTGTTGTTGTCCTTCATGATGAGTTTAACATACATTATTTACTAATATTTACTTGTCTTTTTATATGATGTATTTATTAATTTATTCCATCTAAAATTTGTATTTCATTGTCTGGTGCATCCATAATGTTCTTACCTTATTGCTCATTTATTGGAGTCTTATTATTAAGTAGTATCAGCAGGTCAGCTGCCGAATCATATTACGGAAATGTTTCTCTGATCCTTCTGTCCTTATCAAATGTATTTGGCATCCATCATGATAGCAGATAATTATTTTGATTTATTGATGTTAAATTTTGATATTAATACATTTCCTAACATTTAAGTCCTTGCATGTTTTGCCACAATGTATTAGTAATATAAACTACACAAACAAACATGGCTATAAGATGAATAATGCATTGTTGCATCTTTTGGAATATACAGCTTTTATAGTTTTCAAAATTACCATTCTCAGATATAATTATGTAAGAAATTAAGCTACAGATATTCATAAAGTAATCTATGGACTATCACACAAAATTTATTTATTTTTAACTGTTATTATTTAAACATTGTAAAGATATTTACATACCTTAAATATTTTTCTAAGTGAATATAATTTATGCCTGTGGTATTCTAAGTTCAAATAAATCAATTACTCATTCTTGTGCAATGTGAATACAGACTGAAGTATCTAGACATTCGCATTTGGAACTAGCTGCACTGGCTCTTTATGAATCAAAATGAAGATAATTACTATCTATAGTACATCATTCTGAGGGAGAACAGAAAGCATTTATGGCCCTTCACAATGAACCTGTGTCATTATGTGTTCCTAAGTAAAAATTAAATTCCTCCTGTAAATTTAATTCCATAAAATTCATTCAAATTCTCATTTCAATTATTTCATCTAGAGGAAAAAAATTACATTTTCAGTTCTTTTAAAAACAATTAAAAGGCCATTTCATATTTTTGTTGTTTCTTAAGAATTTACTTTTTTTTTCAAAGTCACCACTTTGAAAAATTCATACATCAAATATTTTTGGTCTTCGAAGTATTAAATATTATAGGTTAACTTTTATAATTACAGTCACAAATTCATGCAGTATATTTTTTATGAAATCAATTAAATTTAGAAAGAATTATAGTTTCTTTGTAAAATATATAAAAACATCTGAAATATTTTAACTTGCTAACATTCAAAAAATCATACCATATTTTAAAAAAAGTAATCAAAAGGTGATACTGATTGAAAAGTCTTGTCTTGAATGCTGTCCATAAAGATAAAACATGGAAGCAGGTAAGTCGACAGCCTAGCTCTGTCAAGACAGGATAGGTAAGTCCTTCATAATTCTTGCTTTACAATTAAAGTCTGTCAGAGATATTGGGACAGAAGTCTGAAGATAGATGCTCCAAAGTATTGAGAGAAATTGGATCCAGTTGTCTGTCATTTCTTAATTTTGGAAGCTGCTAGCTCTGCACTTTTGTTCAGAACAGTTTTTTCAGGACTCTGATGTAGACTAGATAGCTGTAGTCTCACAGCTAAATTTAAGTTGTTTAGGAATTAAAAAGATGTTCTAGGTTTAAGAAGATGTTTTTAAGTTGGTAATGCAAGTTAGGATGGAAAATGAGTTAGGTATAGAACTTTAAACTCATCAATATAGATAGATAATAGAAAATTAATATCAATTGCAAAATATGTATGGACTGAGCATTGGGAATGTATGTTTTACCTTACAATTTTCATAACTGAGCCTAATTGTTCTTTTTGTTTTGTATTATATTTATTGTTATAAGAAAAAGAGCCTTTATTGGACTAAAAGGGGGAGCTTATGGGGGGAAAGATACACCTTCAATTTAAAAAAAAGGAGCAGATAGGAGGGTGAGGGGAATGAGGGTAGGAGGGTGGGACCAGGAGAGGGAGGAGGGAGGAGACTGTGATTAAGATGTAACTTGACAAAATAAATAAATGTTGGGGAAAAAAAAGTCTTGTCTTGATGTAAAAGAATATATTCTAACATATAAATTGAGTAGATATTTACTTTTACAATAATAACTTATTTCATTAATTTAGATGGGACTGTGTGCCAGGAACCTCTCCATCATTATATGTACATTAACTTGATTAAACTTATTGAATTGACACTATTATTTCTTGCTTTTCTACAAATAGGAAGCAGAGGAACAGGTATATAGAAAAACTACCAGAGACCGTCCGGTTTCAAGATACAATAAGACAAGACAAAAGCCCTCATATCAAGGCTGGGCAAGGAAATTCAATAGGAGGAAAAGAATCTCAAGAGCAGGAAAAGGAGTCAGAGAAATGCCTACTCTCACTATTAGGAGTCTCACAAGAACATTGAGCTAACAGTCATAACATATAGTCAGAGGACCTGGTGCAGACCCATACATTTTCCCTGATTGTTGGTTCAGTCCTTGTGAACCCATGTGAGCCCTGCTTAGTTGATTCAGTAGCCCATCCTCTCCTGGTGTCCTCCATCCCCTATGATTTCTACAATATTTCCTCTCCATTTTCCATTTTCCATAAAGTTCCCCAATCTTCTAAGGTGGAGCTTTGATGGAGACCTCCAACATTGACTTTCTCTCAGCACGTTTGGCTGTGGATCTCTGCATCTGCTCAGGGTTAGGAAGCCTCTCTGATGATGACTGGACAAGACACTGATCACTGAGTTTAGCAGAATATCATTAGAAATCATTTCTTTGATTTTTAATTTTTGCCGTATGTGTTTGGTGCTATCCTAAGTTCCTGAGCCATCCATTTTTTTTTTTATTCTGAGACTTGTTTTGGGCCATTCTTCACTCTTGTGAATTTGAATCATAATAAAATCCTCAATACTTTATAATTCTAAGAAATTAAAAAGTACACAATCCTCAAAAAACACATGTGAAATACTGTCAAATTCTATCCTAGAAAAATGAATGTTTAGCATTTAAGAAGTGCAATGCCAACAGATAACTGTAGTTCTCATCCTCGTCAAAAAAGGTTGTATTTCCAGCACATAGAGACCATTACAGAAAACCACAACTAGTCAAAATACAGAGTGGTTGGCCCCAGCTGAAACATCTACAGTACAACTTCAATTACCTAAGTCTCAATGAACATTCCAGAAGAGGGGAAAGAGAGAAGCATAATAGCCAGAGGACCAGGAAGTCTGTTCAAAGTGCATGTCACATAGATATGACAGAATAGCTGCATCCATGTAATTTCAATAATATGGATGCCTAAACAAGATTAATGATGCCAACACCAGTTGATATGACACATGGCCATGCTCCTTCATAAAGAGCTTTAGGGAATCAAAAACTGAGAGAGGGTAAACTTAAGTTTTCCCAAGAAATGACAACCTTAAATGATTATCTAATTCCATGTGGTCATCTCCAAAGAAAATATATAAAACCAACACTACACCGACTCAGCAGGTTGCAATTATATATTCATTCATGTCTTTATTTGTGTGTGTATTATGGTAATAATTAAAGAATAAGAGGCCATGGGTTTAAAAATGAGTTGGGGAGTATATTGCAGGGATTGGAGGGAGTAGAAAGAGGGAAGAAATCTTCTAATTACATTTTAATTAAATTAAAAGATTAATTAAAATGCAATATTTATATTCAAGACATCAAGAGAGTCCAACAATTGTTTTAGCTTTCAGAACCTGTTAGATTGACACAGATACTGAAATGAAAAACATACTGCTTCTCTCTGTCCCCTGGATGTATTATATCAGTGTTGTAATAACAGGACATTCCAGCTGTATACTTACAGGAGAATGATTACGAGACAGAAGAGCAGATAAACAGCATAAAATTTACTTATTTATATATTCATTTTACATCCTGATTGCAGCCTCTTCCTCCTCTCCACCTGTTCCCACCTTCCCACCTTGTCCTCCCTTTCCCCACTCCTCTTCTCCTCAGAAAAGGGGACCTAAAATATTTATCTCAATTCAGGAGTACAACTTTAAGTATGCTTTGTTACAACTAACTGTGACTATACATTTGCATGATAATAAAATATACACAATGGAAATAATAAAAGCCAAAACTTGAAGGCTATACTTGTGCAGTAACAAACTTGTGTTGAACATTTAGTAGGCTGCCTAACCCTTTCCTATGGTTGTCATCACTACCACTACTGTGCAAGGTTTAGGGAACTTCAATAAGATGCTATGAACTCAAACTTCTTTTCTTCCTAATTATTTTTCTGGTGCATAACAAGTTTTCACTGCATCACTAATTATTTACTGCTCTCTATGGGGTAGCTTGCTTTGAAAACATTGTACAAAGGGAAAAAAAACAAAGTTGTAGCATATCTTCCTGCAGATAGGTACATTTTAGTTCTTGTAAGACATATTAAATTATACAAGAATTGGAAAGATCTCAAAAAATAAAATAGCATATGCATAATCTCACTATAACAAATATTTCATTTTATAAAAGTCTATAATACATGTAGTAAAATCCAGAATTTATTATAAATTTTCTTATAAAAGATGAAGAAAAGGATAGTAATTAAGGAGAGAGAGAGAGATGGAGAAAGAAAGAGAGAGGGAATATATTCAAATAATGTGAAATACTGTGAGAAAATGTAAGAGACTACCCTGGTTTTGTTGGATTATATTTAACACTTGGACCATAACCATAAAACTGGCCTAGTATATTGTTTTCAGTCCTTCAACTTGGAACATAGGACCAAAGTATAATTTGGGATCATGGACCATCTTAACAGGAAGCCTTTACTAATTCAATTTTGATCACTGATATCTCTAAATTTTATGCAAGGAAGAATACTCCATTATTTCCAAACATATACCTTTGAAAATTTATTTTAAATATTTTGCTTACCATCAGAATTTGAAATGAGTATTTGTTAATGGTTTGCAAATTGTTATATGTTAATCATCTAAAAGCGCTTAGTTTTCTTTTGCAAGCCAAAATCTGATCTCCTCTCTTAGAGATTCTGAGTTCTCTTACTATTGTATACCTTTGACAAAATGACTTTTCATTTAGGTACTAGTAAGATAATACAGATAATTTCATAATTTAAAAGATTTAATATGATAAAATATCAAATAGAAAGTAAAAATTCTGTATGAAATAGGGTAAAAGAGTTATAGGAAGTAATAAGAACTCTTCAAATTACATCCCCTTCAAACCACTAGAATTATAGATAACAGAAATATTGTTTTCCCTTTGGCTACCCAAAGTGTGGTGTACTTATCTGTGATACCACATTGTAGGAATCCAGACTAAAGGACAAAGCAACGTAATCACTATGAATGGGGCATATTTTTGCAGACCAAAAACAATGTTCTCTTCAGACATCAACAGCAATAAAAATCATGAGGTCTAAACCCTCATAATATGTAAATAAATTATATTTATATATGTGGTAAATATATATATATATATAAAACCCCCCCCAAAAAAAAAGAAAAGAAAGATGCTTAGCATTCTGATTTGCACAAAAGAAGAATACGTCAGTAACAGTTCTGTTGATGTCATGGAAACCATGACTAGAAGTCACTTATAAAAGGATGAATAGATTTGGTCTTACAGTTCCACAGGGATAGCTCTTAATATTGAGGAGGGCATGCTCATAGGCAGCTGGAGAAAGTATCTGAGAGATTATAGCCTCAACCACAAGCACAAAGCAGATAGAGTGTTCTAGAATTGGGGTGAGACAATAAACTCTTAAAGTCTACCACTGAAGGCTTCCTAGAGCAAAGATCCACCTACTAAAAGTTAAACTTCTTCCCCAAACAGTGTCACCAACTGAAGACTAAGTATTCAAACATCAGAGCCCATGAGGGACACTCATTCAAACCACCACAAAGAATAAAGAAAATTAGGGCAAAATAATTACAAACATAATGAAAGATTGTTTAAAGTTTTAAGATATAAATGTCCAATAAGAAATTCCTGGAGGAAGAAGAAGGAATAATTGTAGGAATGAAAATTCTGGGATCACAGAGTAAGGTGGGGATCTGAGGACAAGGCCCACGCTCATAGGCCCCAGGAGGAACTGTGAACTCAGTGTCCACTCTGGCTTTCAACCAGACAGACCATCACAGAATTTTGGAGCATAGCCTCACACAAAGCCATGGAGTCAGTGCAAATGCCACACAGGTTTCTCCAGACCTACATGTTTTCAAAATGTGCTGTTTTCCATCCTACAAAAAAATGTCAACAACTTACAAACATTGCTCTCATAAGGTGAAACCATCTCTTATTCTCATAGCTGAAAATAGAGCATTCATATTACTGTTTTTTCCCATTCTGTATATAGTTTGAATGTATTAAGGGCACTTAAGAAAGGTATCTTGGAATAATTTTTTAGCTGTATTAGCATTATGTGTTGTGAACACCCACATAAATAGATTGATGTTTTTCTATTTGAATGTTGTTGGACCTTAATAGAGAATAAGTACAAAGATCAATGCCAGTGTTCACAGTTCTTTATGCCCCTGCTGGTGGTATACTTTTGATCAAATCCCTTTATTAGTTTCCAATATCTCAATAAATTTGCTTAAATTCACTACAAAGACATTTTGAGATGATTGAATGGGTTTGTATTTGAAAAGGCTTAGACAAGTGCCTGCTGCCTCATGTTATATAAGCTCCTGCTGTGACTAAAACTTAATTTAACTTCTAAATATCCTTCATGAGATAATGACATCAAACCTTACTTACTCTACATATCTGTTCCAATTTGAACACAATCCAACAAATCAGATACCTCTTTCTGTATTTACATCACATCTGCCTAAGATAAAAATCATGAGGTGGCTTGACCCCCAAATTTGTGAGAAACTGGAAGATACAGCATCTGTCTTCTCCATCTGTTGAGCCTGGGTTTCATAATTACCTGGGAAAACATCCCTAGTATGAATCACTCACTTTCAACTCACTGTGCTTCTGTGACATACGTCAGAACCTGTGCATATCCATTATGTTGCAGTGGTATTTTTCATGTGATGAGGAGGAGAGGGAAAATTGACCTCCACTTGACCCACCTACATTATGACTTTGATGAAGATGAATAATAATGTTGCTCTCATGGCTTTCTGTTGGGAAATTTGCTCCTGTTTTTGTTGTGAGCAGTCATTTTTCTGCAATCAAGTCACTGTTACTAATTGTTCCCTCTGGTGACACCTGTCTACTACTGATGTCCTCAAGCAGTTTGTGCTGATGTCATGTTGGTTCAAATTATACTTTCATTTGCCCTTGACGCCTTTAGACTGCCCATCTTGTACTAGATTGCATTCCTCACCTCATCATGGAAGAGCTGTCCTGGCATTCTTTTTTTTTTGTTCATTTGTTTCACTCACCGAAATATAAGAGCCCCACTTCATTCCCAGTTCCTTAATAGTGTTCGGAATTATCACTATTGATTTTGCCTGATAATGGGTGGCAATGGATCTTGTCCTGAAATGGTTAAGTGTCTCTAAATCTCTTGCCTTTAGTGCTCCTTGGGAGGATATCATTCCTTCAGCCTACTAAGTAAATGAATCTGCAAGCTTCTTGTGGGACAATATTCAGGCTTGCAATTATAGAACTAAGTTGTACTCCCTTGATATGTCCCTGATAGTTACACAGAAGAGTGGACTCTGTTTATAATTTTGCTTGGAATACAAACTATCTCCTGTTTCTCAAAAGAGTCCAAACATCTAATTTTGTATGTGTAAACATTAGTTTTTAAGGCTTTTCAGGTGTATAAAAATGACACACAAAATGATTTAAGATTTAACTTTATATTTGCAAAGTTTTCTTTCTAACACCCTATGATTGTTTTACTTTTACATACTTTTGTCACTGTTTTATTTGCTTAAAACAAAGTTTCTCTTTGAAGAACAGATAGGAAGGGAACCAAACCACTATGTAGAGTCTGACAGGAAGGGAAAACACTATGTAGAGTCTACCGGATTTAAGTTTTCATCAGCCCCCGCCCCCACCCTGCATGCCAAGAGCTGAAAATACAGAGCTGTATAAATGTGTGGTGGTTTGAATAAAAATGGCTTCCATAGATCCATAGGGAGTAACACTATAAAAAGGCGTGCCCTTGTTGGGGTAGTTGTAGCTTTGTTGGAGTTAAGTGTGTCACTAGGGTGGGCTTTGAGGTCTCAGAAGCTCAAACCTGGCCTAGTGGCTCACAGTTTTTCCTTCTGCTTGCTACCTACTGATCCAGACATAGGACTCTCAGCTCCTTCTCCAGTACCATGTCTGCCTTCATGCCACCGTGCTTCCTGCCATGAAAATAATGGACTAAATGGACTAAACCTCAGAAACTGTAAGCCAGCCCCAATGAAATGTTTTCCTTTATAAGAGTTGCCGGGCTGGAGAGATGGCTCAGAGGTTAAGAGCATCGGCTGCTCTTCCAATGGTTCTGAGTTCAATTCCCAGCAACCACATGATGGCTCATAACCATCTATAGTGAGATATGATGCCCTCTTCTGGCCTTCAGGCATACATGAAGACAATACAGTATACATAATAAATAAATAAATAAATCTTAAAATAATAATAATAATAATAATAATAATAATAAAAAGAGTTACCATAGTCATGGTATCTCTTCACACCAATAGAAACCCTAAGACAATAGGATATATATATATATATATATATAAAATCTGTGTGTATGTATATATATTATACAAATGCTCACATAAATGTATATCACACACATATGTATATCATACACACTCACACTCATACACATACACATCACTATACTTTCTGTAGCCCAGAGTGATTTACCTCTTATCTTCTTTCAGTTTTTAATGTGTGATTCTTTCCTTCTAGAAGATTTGATTTAATGTTGCTTCTACGCAATGGTCCTGTGGATATAAATGTGATTTTACATAAATGATATACAGCAACCATATCGGTGGGTTCAGTATCATCTCAAAATAATTATCTCATCCAGGTTAAGATGTCATTAGTTAAGCATCATAAGAATAGTTTCTCATTAATTTTTACATTTCTCAAAAGGACATACTCAGGAAGCTGCGGATAGGTGTTGATAAGCACTTACTCTCCCTTAAGTTGATATACACACACAGGAGAGAGAGTGTGTGTGCTTGTGTGTGTGTGATTTGCTTACTTTTATGTATCCTGTGTAAAATATTAGTTGTTCTAAAATAATGCTTTGAACTAACAAGGAAATAAGGTTTCCGTAGTAAACTAATATGTTGACCTATATGAGATAATCATTTTGAGAAGCTACTGAAAAGCCACTGATATGATTGCTGCACATCAGTTTTCTCCAATCATTTAAATCATATTTCTTCAGCACCATTCCTTGGAAGCTGTCTTAGATCATTTGAAAAAGAAAAAAATATATAAGGAATATTTTTAAAACAAATAGTTTAAGCCTACCTCCTTTTGTTTGGTAGTTTGGTAACTTGAAGTCCTCCACCATTTGATTGGTTTCTCTCCAGGTGTTTCTCGATTCATCAGTGTTTTTGTTGTCCTCAGTGTGATACTCAGTCTCACTCATCTGGATTATCAGTCAGATGAGGGATAATTAGAAAGCTGGCCAGCCTACTTCACAACTTCTTCCTGAAGAGCAAATTGGGCGAAAGTGTAAAATTACACAGACAGGGATAAAATGCTGCTGATGTCTAGAATCCATTATTACAGCATATGAGATATAAATTAAACAATACAGCTACTTCAGTTCTGAGAAAATAATTCTAATTATCTCCTTTTGGTCTTGTATAGATTTTTTAATTTAAATTCTGTGGTGGTTTGAATAGTTATGCCCCCTATAGGCTCATGTATTTGAGTGGTGGGCTCATAGGGAGAGGCACGAATAGGAGGTGTGACCTTGTTGAAATAAGTGTGGCCTTGTTGGAAGAATTGTGTCACTATGGGGGCGGGCGCTGAGGTCTCATATGCTCAAGCTATGCCCAGTGTGGCATACAGTCACCTCTGCCACCTACAGACCAAGACATAGAACTCTCAACTCCTTCTCCAGCACCATGTCGGCTTGTAAGCTACCATGATGATAATGGAGTAAACCTCTGAAACCGAAAGGCGGACCCAATTAAATGTTGTTTGTAACAGTTGCCATGGTCATGGAATCTCTTCACAGAAACAGAAACACTAACGAGGACATTACCACAGTAAAGCACTGCCATCTCTGCGTTCAGAAGTATGTCCAGTTGAGAGTACTCATTTGTAGAACTCAGCTTGCACACTGAGTATAGAGTCTATTCACTGTACCAATTCTGTGCGTATGTGTGTGTAATTCTAGATATCAAGCGCAGGAAATATACGCTCTATTGCTTTTAAAATTTTTTTCATTGTTTTTATGCTGTCATACAGTACATCTTGAGCAAAGTTCCCCCCCTCTATTTCCCTTAGCTCTCCCTACCTCTCTGCCTCCCCAGATCAACTCCCCCTGCTCCATTCAACAACAACCAAACACAAAATAAAAATATACAGTAAGAGAAGGCAAAATACCCCATATTGAGGCTGGAAAAGGAAATTCAATGGGAGTAAAAAAGTCCTAAGAATACGTAAAAGAAAGCTTTTGTCTCTCATATGACTGCTGAACTGGGGTGGGGGACTGATATGTAGGGACACTCAACGCTGGAGGAGTGGAATGGAAGGGATGGGGGTAGAGGATGGAGGGTGGGACTGGGAGGGTTGAAAGAGGGTACTGTGATGGAGATGTAATCTGAAATAATAAATAAACATTAAAAAAAGAATACATAAAAGATTCAGAGATACACCCATTCCCACAGTTAGGAGTCCCACCAAAACACCAAGCTAACAGCCAATACATAAGTGCAGAGGGCCAGGTGCAGTCCAGTGTAGGCCTTGTGTTGACTGCTTCAGGCTCTCTGAGCCCATATAAGCCCTGCTTAGTTGATTCAGTTGACCATCTTCTCCTGGTGTCCTCCATCCCCTTTGACTCCTGCAGTCTTTCCTCCCTCACTTCCATGGGGTTCTTCAGTCTCCCAGAGGAGCAACCCAATGGAGATCTCTTATTCAGACTGTAGACAAGCAATTCACTACTATGTCCTCCAAATATCTGATGAGACAGCAAATTCTACAGTTCACCTGGTCATGCAAATGAAAAACATACTCAAATATACATATTTATATATACATATGTGTATACATTTAACTTCACTTAAATTTTATTTCTATTTGTCAGCAACTCAAAGAACAACATATCTGTCAACTAATAAGAACTTCATTATCTTCTTTTTCATTAGCAATCAAAAAGTGGAGAATCATATCAGAAAGTAGATTATGTGATAACGAGAAAGAAATGAATTTGAAACATTAGAGATTTGGGCAAAATGGAAGAAGCCAGGGAGAGAAGCAGCCATTTTCCACGACTCTGCACACATGGCTATTTTCTGAGTACTGGGCATGGGACAGAGGAACAACATGGCAACATGGGTTAACAAGTCTGCAGGACTGATGCCACTGAGCACTAGGTGAGACTGTAGGGATAACTCCAGAAGACCCAGGGGAATGTTTCCTAATGCTACTTGCCAAGAGATAAGATACTTTAAGAGTTTGGTGGAGTGTGGCCTCTCTTTGTCCCCAAAGAAATCTGTCCTTCTAAATTACTTTCATTTTAGAACATAATGAATATATCGTTGTTACAAAATTAGCATCTTTTCATTAAACATTATATTCATATTATGTCCATTACTCATTAGTTCTCATTGTAAATTGCTAAATATTTTTCCCAGAACAATTTCTATGCAGTTGTAGTATTTGTTCCCAGGGATGCTGTATAAGTACCACAAACTGAATGACTTACTCCAAAATTTATCATATTCCAGGCTTGAAATCTTAGGAAATCCAACCTAAGGTGTTTCAGAGCAAAGCTCCCAATAACAGCACTGAGAAGGGTGTGCTCCAGGCCTCTTCCTGACATCTAGCAGACGTTCACACACTTGGAATGTTCACAAAGGCATCATATAAGAAGCTTATAATTTGCATAAAGCACGTGAACTTATTATATGTGTTTTATGCCATAAAAGCAAATAGAGAATGAGAAGTCAAGTCATGTGAGATTCACAACTAGAAAGTGTCAAACACAATAATTAAACATGAATGTTTCAAATCATGTCTGTGGAAGTTGTATCTCACATCTGCCTCATAAATACATAGGTTATCATATTTGTATGAGTGAGTAGGTTCATAAAATTTAAAATTCTATTACTATGGAAATTTCTGGTTGGTAATAGCATGCTATATTATTTTAATATTATGCACAAGTGCAGAAACTATAGAAGTGTACACGCTAACTAGAAAGTTCTTTTTTCAGTATACATTTAAAGCAAATATGGGAATCAAAACCCAGAGCATCAAAAGGAAAACCAGCTTTCTTTCACCATTTCACTTTCAGTGCCAAGCTTTTTGTGGAATTAGACCCTTGAGGTTTATAGAGTATTTAATATCATAGCACACTGTTATTTTTATTTCATTAATTAACTATAATTTTAAATAAATTGTCACTATAACTAAGTTCAGAACTAGTTTCAGCCATGAGCACTTTACCCCAATACCTAGGCAAGAAAGAGTTAATGCCAGTTGAAACATAAACTATATGTTACATTCTCTCACATATACCCTTTTCCTGTTCACCTTGTTCTACAACTTCTATTAACATATTGTCCCCTATAATTATATTTAAAAGGTTCTTGTAGTAGATACCATTCAATTTGAAAATTCAAAGCTTAACTTTACATATAAATGATTTGATTATATTCTTTAGTTTATGCAGCAAAACTGTAGGCAAGTAATCTGTATAAAGTATATTATAATATAAACTACATGAACTTATTATATGTGTTTTATGCCATAAAGGCAAATAGAGAATGAGCAGGCAAGTCATGTGAGGTTCACAACTAAAAAGTGTCAAACACAGTAATTAAACATGAATGTTTCAAATCATGTCTGTGGAAGTTATATCTCAAATCTTCCCCACAATCATGGTGACAGAGATGTCTTCTGTGGGACTTATAGGTCTGGTAACAGTTTGATCTGTATATTTTTGCTTCAGATAATAATATAGTAATATTGAAAAATAATGTTCATTTCTGTCATAGACAAATCAGAAACTGTGTCTCCTCTCTCCCCATCTTTGAAGGTAGATTTGAGGAGATCTGTGTTTCTTCTGATGTATCAAAGGAACTAAGAACATCCTTCTTTTGTTCTACTTGAAAAAGATGTTTTATATAGTACGTCCCCATATCAGTTCCCAGTCCCTCAACTCCTCCCAAATTCCCCATTCTCCCCACTCACCCACCCAGCTTCACACCTTTCCCTCATTGCTCTCTTTTATCACAGGAAAACAAACAAAAAGTAAAAACAAACCATAATAATAGTTTTTAAAAACCAGGAGACACAAACACAAAAACCAAAATCCAGAAAACACAAAATTGGAAACCATGATGTACATTCAAAAGGCCAGTGTAAGACAAAAATAAATGCCCAAACAAAGCTATATAAGACTAAAAGTCCACAAACATTCCATTGAGTTCATTTTGTGTTGGTCATTTACTACTAGGCAGAGAACTTACACTTAAGTGTATTTAATATACCCAATGAGACTCCATTGGAGAAAACTGCTTTTTCCTTTGCAAGTGATCATCAGTTGGAGATAATTTCTTGGTTATGGATGGGAGCTGATGTCTACTCTCCTCACAGTGCTGTGACTCCAAGTCTGGCGTGAGCCTGTGCAGGACTATGCATGCTGCCACAGACTCTCTGAATTCTTATGTGTGTCTTTCCTATTGTGTCTTGAAGACATTACTTTCTTCATTTCATCCACGCCCTCAGGCTCTTGTAATCTTTCTACCTTCTCTCCCACTCCTTGAGCACTGGGAGAGGGTTTGATGAAGATGTCCATTGAAGACCTAATGTCCCAAGGTCTCTTCCTCTCTGTACATTGTTCAATTATGTGTCTCTGTGTTAGTTCCTATCCAGTAGCTGAAGAAGCTTCTATGATAATGGTTGAGCAAGGTCCTGATCTATGGGTATAGAACAATGTCATTAGAGTCATTTTGTTGCTATGTTCACCTAGTGGAACAATTGTATTTAAATTTTCCCTACTCCAATGGCCTATCCAGTCCCAGGTTCTTGATCAACCAAGCAGTGTAGGAGATGGTAGAACAGACTACTTTTACAGCTCCATGAAGTTTGGATATTCTTTATGCTACCAGAATTAGCTCTGGGTGTGTAGAACAGTTCTCAGTGGGATCTTTTGTTGGTGGACCAATAATTCTATGTATTGTATTTACCGTTGTTGTTGTTAATTCTATTGTTTTCTTATTTCTTGAGAATTCTTAACTTGTGAGTAATTCTAATATTACTGTTAATCTTTAAAACAAAAGGACATTTGCACATATAAAACAAATATACCATCAATATACTATGGAAATATTACCTGGTAGTACTTTTAGTCCATAATGTTTTAAAAATGGAAAATAATGTCTGCAGTTCTTCATTACAATCCAAGTTTAAGGATTCCATATTTAAGAAAGGAATTTTAAAATGATATTTTGGCTGCTAATATAACAATGTGTAACACATTGTTTTCTTCTTTGAGCACAAAATAATTGTACTCTAAATGAGGCATTCTTTATCATTACATAAGACACACACACACACACACACACACACACACACACACACATATATATATATATATATATATATATATATATATAAGCTCATACATCCCTTCAGAGTGTATGGGTCTTTAATAATATCCTAAAAACTGGGACTCAGAATCAGATATAGATGCTTACTGTGTTTAGAGACTTCAGTGAACTAGTGAGAAAAAATATCTTTGTTCTTTGAGCTTTAACTAAATTAATTCAGACAAATGTTTGTGGTGGTAGTCTATGTAAAAGAAAAGTGTTTATTCAGCAAAATAAAATGAAGAGTGGCTGAGGATGGAGGGTAAACCTGAAATTACTAACAATTAGGAGTAATTTGTTTCATAATACACTTCTTTTAAATCATGAATAATGACTAATTCATTCACTAAAGAAACCTTTAGAATTTATCAATGATAATATTTTAGTTGCTAACATGGCAATTTGTAATAAATCAATAAATCATTCTCTTCTTTGAGCATGAAATTATTGTAATCTAAATGAAGTGTTCTTTATCAGTCCATATGACACATGACACCATAGATATAAGCTCTTACATCCTTTCAGATTGCAATCCCTTCAGACTCAGGCTTTTGATAATTCTCTGAAAACTGAATTCAGGGTCTGATACAAATGCTTAAGGTGTCATTAAGGACAGTCACTGTGGACATTGTGGTTTTGTTACTTTTCTTGTGATCTCGGTGACAAAATATCTGATAAGAAGCAAACAGGAGAGAGAAGGTTTTCCAGTTCATGGTCTGAGAGGATACGGTCTGTGGATATTTAGTTTGGCATTGCAAATTGCAGCTCATGGCATTATAAACTTGCAGGAGCTGCTTGTTCCCATCTTCACATTCTGTGGGACTGGAGCAGAGAGAGGTCAACCTGCCTCGTTATAATAGTCAATGCTAATCCCCTAGTAACCACCTCTTCCAGTAAGATTCACTTGCCCAAGGTTCCAGCACTTTGTCAAAGAGCACGAACAGCTGCTGGGCACAAAGCTGCTAAGAGGTCCACCATATGAGCTTGTGAACGACACCTCTCATTTAAACCCTAGGAGGAAAAGAACAATATGGGACACAAAGAAAAATTCTTTCCACCAAGGAGATTAATTTTTTAAGTCTTCTGCTCTGTGCTGTCTATTTTCTAGTCTATTGGACTATCTTTTGAGAAACTGTAGTTTTAAATCCTCAGTAGATCAGTCTGCACTATCTCTCTGTCATTGTATTAGCAGCCTGTGTCAGTCTTTAAGTTCTGCCCTGACAAACATTAAGCTAGCTACTCATTGATCATTTATCTCTGCGTTGTATTCTTTGAGTTCAGAGTATTATAATATTTCTCCAGAATGACACACCTATGAAGGCAATACCATGAGGATTTCAGCAGTTCCTTTCAAGTTCAAGGAAAACAAAACTATGGATTCTGTCTGCATTTTCTCTCATGATCATAGATTAAAGAAATATAATGTAGCTTTCCAAAATGAAGAATTTATTTTTTTGAAATATAGAAATGGTCCCATTTTTTTCCAGCTCTGCCAAGATACTTTCCTTTTATGCGTTAATTAATCTTATTCCTTTTTACGATAAATGATTGAAAGATCATAACACTTATTGATTTAGGTATAATTATTCAAAATGGATAAGACATATATATTTTATTATTAAGTACAAAACACACTAAAAAGAATTAGCTGCTTTCCAAAGTACCTTGCCAGGCTTTCCAATTTCCATTATTCAACACAATGAATGTGCTTTTAAAATTTTTTTATTGGAAGTATTAAGATTGTCTAATATGGTAAGATCTCCATTGATTACACAAATAAGATAATATCAGCAAACTCTTGTGGCCAAAAGGTAAAATCAAAGAAGATGCTATACAATATATCAATGTACAGTGTACAGTTTTTAGGGATACTTCTCAAAATCTAAAGTCACACAAGAAGATGTAAACATATATGTAAGAAGTCATCACAAATAATTAATCTTGGGTTTTTTGTTTGTTTTGGTTTGTTTTCTTTTGACAAATCAGGTCATTATTACCACTAAAAGGAGAATTATATGTATTAATATATACCTTCCTTCAGAAAGTAGAATCTTAGGACAGCCATAGGAATTGACATGATATATGATGAAGATGTATAAAATACACATTGGTATAGCCTCATAAATTTCATATATAATTTGCATCTTGTCATGGAGGAAATAGTGTTATTGACAAAAGGGAAAACTTAAGGTTTTTCTATTTCGTTTTATTTTGGTTTATTTTTTTAAACCACATAGCTATCATCAACTATTCGTTCTGTATGATGGTAATGTTTGTGCATTTTCCTCTCTTTTGCAAATACCTAATAGTAATGAGCACACATGCAAATTATATGCTTGTTTATTAGTTACTTCACATGTAATACTGAAAATACTTTACAAATATCTTTTGTCCCACCTCAAAATTTTCGAATTTTATATCGTTCTTGGACTTGCATAAACCCAGGGAATGTATTGAAATCTGGATACCACAGTGCAGGTGCCTGTGCCCCATTGTTCTGGATTTATCCTTGTAACAAAGGCATCAGCCTTCCTGGTCCTCTACAGTAGGTCTTTCTGTCAACTGAAGTCAGCCTTTCTGACTGTGCTGAGAGCACAGGGGAGAAATGGAGGTGCATTTCTTCACACTGTGAATCATGCACGTTTCCCTGGTGGGAGAATTCATAGCACGCTGAGTTCGTTCATCAGAGATAACACTGGAACAGAACAAGAAAAGCTTGCTGGCAGAGCAGTATGGGAATGGAATAATGTAGGAAGGATTACATCCAGGCAGTAGAGTTGCCAAATACTTTTAAGAAGCACTGCTCTCATCTGTACTCATGGGGATTTCACAAGAACTTGTCTTCCAGGTCTGAGGTATTTATCTAAAGCCTGGTATAAAATCC
Organism: Lophiomys imhausi; assembly: GCA_907164525.1. Lineage (NCBI taxonomy): Eukaryota > Metazoa > Chordata > Mammalia > Rodentia > Muridae > Lophiomys > Lophiomys imhausi. Next base: position 300,575 of record CAJQZJ010032367.1, on the reverse strand, counting down.
TTCCTCTGATGTGGAGGAGCTACGGCCTTCTGGAGAGATGCTTAGAAGTGTTTCCCAGCTCTTCCTAAAACAGACCTAAAAGTATACCTAGTTAAGATGTGCTGTTTTCTATATTTAGGTCACATGTGAATGCTTTTTTGTTATATTTTGACCGATAATATTGTTACAAATCTTTAGCCTTTAGAAACAGAGTCATATAGGGGTCATGGACATGGTGTGCAGTGGTAGAGAAGCACCTTCTATTTTAGGTCTTAGGTGACAAATGGACTTTTAAGTAAGCATTTTAAAAGTCAGCATTTTTCAAATTCGGGGATAAATGGAATTATGTTTTTTTCTCCCTGTCACTTGAAATAAATTAGTTCAAAACATTGTCCTAAAAGTGATATTCAGTTGGATTGTAAAGGGTTTCATCTATCTTCAGGGAAATCTCACCATAGTGCATATTAGTATAGTCCCAGGAAATCTGGGTGAGGCTGATCTCAGAGACTACTGGAGTGGCTGAGAGGGAAGGTGACAAGGCATGGTACATTTTCCTTGGAGATTTTCCAAGCAGGAAAATCTAAATAAATCATGAAGTACAAGCAAGAGAAGAGAAAATAGTTATTAAAAGAATAAATGCACATCATGAGTGAGCTAACTCAGACTCAGAAAGATACACATGGCATATATTCACTTATGACTGGATTTTAGAAATTATAGTATAGGATAACCATCCTACAATCAATAGACCTAAAAGAGGAGGAGCAGGGACTTGGTTACCTGTCAGTGGGACACCTCATCCTAGTGGAACTGCCATGTATGCCTCCTATGCAAGAGGAAGCTCTTAGACCTCATGTGACTAACAAACTGAGTGAGGCTGATACACGGATATACCCCACACCAGAGGGATGGGAGGGGTAGGAGAGGGGATAGAGAGTGGGAGGGAGGGGCCAGGAGGGGGTAGAGTGAGGGGGTGGCAATGGAGACATAACGAAGTAATGAATGAACATATGAAAAACAGTGACAGGGAGAAAAAATTGTAGTGTAATGTGAAAATGTAAGTAGCATGCATGACACAAGAAAGAAAATAAAATAATAAGATAATCAGCAAGTATAGAATGAATATCCAAATGAAAATGTTTAAATTGTTGAAAACAGGTAAAAACTGAGTGTATGAAAATACAAAAGATACATTAAGGATTAAAGAAGAAAATATAACAATTAATGTTAAGTGAAAATAATTGTGTGAAAAGGTAAAATAGTTAGGGTTGATATGGAAGCAAACACCTTTATTCCCAGCAGTCAAGAAACAAAGGATAGACACATTTACATGGTGAGTTCCAGTACAGGTAGGGTTACATAGTGAGACCCTTTGTCAAAAATAAAAAAAAAATACATGCAATGCGAAGTGTTTTTAAATGTAAATAATAAAAGGGACACCATTTTCTCTCTCCCAATACTCATTGATTATAAGAATTCATTATCTTAGGAAAAGATGATCAGGAAGAAATTCTAAAAATGCTGATGTTAATAGATAAATTTAGTTAGTATTACTCTATTTATAAACCTATGGAGACAAAATACCAAGTGTATTTATTAATAACCATAGCATTTATAACAAATATAAACACTTATGACCTAACAACTAGCCCTAAGAATAACTATAAACCCCTATTACCTAACAACTAACCTTATTAGTAACTATAAATACCTATTGTTTAACAAATAGCCCTAACCTGTTAGAAAGATACAGTCTCTGTGGCCAGTCCTCAGTTGTCAGGAACACCTCAGGAACAGATCCTTTATGGTACTTATTCAACAGAATTTCCTCAGAAACATCTCAAACACAGAACCTTTAGGGTAAATTGGCTAATGCATTGCTATAGCAGCTTCCCTTTAAATGAGGTTCGAGGCTTTCTTCTCTCTGCCTCATATTGCCTCAACTGTCCTTAAGTCAACTTACTCAGTTTGTATGAGCCACTCAGTTGCTCTGCAACAGTTGTCTGGGCTCGCCCACAGTCTATTCAGGGTGCCTTTTGAACTGGTCGAACTCCTCTAGGGAAAAGCTGGGACACAGAGCTTAGTCCTTGGCTTTTTGCTGCCTTGCTGCGGCCTTCTCTGCTCACCAGCTTCTTCTGCCCCAGGGAGTGCTAACATTACTTTTTCAGCTCTGTTTGAGATCACCTTTCCAGTCCACCTGCATTAGCTCCACCAGATGGTACAAGCCAATTGGCATTTCATTTTCTCTAGCATAGGAACTCTCAGGCTCCACCCACTTCATCTTTAAATAGGGTCTCTCCTTATTTCACCCGGCTTCAGCCTAATCTGGGGTCTACCTTCTTCATAAGGCTATTAGCAACTGAAAACAATGCCAAGCCATCAACATTGTTTTTAGACCATATGCTGCCATGTCAAGGGCCCACAGGTGCCAGGCTGATCTTCATGCCCCCTTTTAAGAGACTGTATTAGAAGCCCCTAGATGTTCACTAAATCTAAATTATATTAATCTAACTCCCCTTGAAGACCAATCCATTGTTATTTTATGTGTATGAGCCTTTTACATGTGTGTTTCTTTACACATTCCATACCATCAGAGACCATAAGAGAGTAGGAGAGTAACATATCCTCTGGAACCTGAGAGGAACCTGTAAGTCTCCACATGGTTTCTGGGAATTGAACATATGTCCTCTGGAAGAGCAGAAAGTGCTCTTAACTTCTAAACCACCTCTCCAGTCCTAGAATTAATTTATATATATGGAAAATCAACTTAAACCTAGCACACATTAGAATACTGAAAATTCAGATGTGTTGTTTTGTTTTTTGGGTTTTTTTGTTTTGTTTTGTTTTGTTTTTGAGACAGTGTTTCCCTGTGAGTCCCTGACTGTTCTGGACTCATTCTGTAGACCACACTAGCTTTAAACTCTCAGAGATCTGAATACCTCTGTCTCCCAAGTGCTGGGATTAAAGGCATGAACCACCACACCCAGCAATTACTGACAGCTGTGAACTGCCATGTGGGTGCTAGGATTTGAACTTTGGTCTTTTGGAAGAGCAGCTGGTGCTCTTAATCACTCAACCATCTCTCCCTCCCCAAAAATTTGTATGTAAAGATGAGATAACTTCACAGAAAGAATTAGGTATTACCAAAATGAAACACATAAATAAAAATAGTCAAGAAATGGAAAGAACATGAATATGGTAACCTTAGCCAGCCAAGGTGGCCATGGTCCTATCATGGTAGCACCAAGGTATTTGAGACTAGAGAATTACTATGTGGCCAAGGCCTGATTATGCTGTAACAAGAGTATTAGGTCAACCTGGACTACATATAAGATAAAACAAAAGCAGGTACGGGCGTAACAAAATAATAAGGAATAAAGTATGTCAACATTATATCCCTGTGGGCAGGAATAGTTGAGAAAATTCTTAACAAAGATCTATGTGACTGTACTGTTCTTTAAAATTAGGAACATAGTTCCATAGACAGAATGTTTCCCAGGCAACAAAACTTTTCCTATGGCCTTACATGTAGGTGTACAAAGGAGTCTTGGTCTGTGCTTGTTAGTCACAAATCTTTTATATTTCACCTGGGTACCTGCTTTTCTGAGGCCTGTTTTGGTGTTTTCCAAGTTTTATCCCCATATGGAACAGGGTAATTCCTTTCTCATTAGAGTCATCCCCATTCACACAGTGAATAATTATTATTATTAAGTGAATGCACAGATTTTCTGTTGGTTTCTTTCCTTTATTGTTTCTTTTCTCCCACTGTCACAGTTTGCATGATAATAACTCCATAGGCTCATATATTTGAATACTTTGTCCCCAATTCTTTAAACTTTTGGATTAGGACAGATAGACTTGCTAGAGAAAGTATGTCACTGTGGGTGAAATTCAAAAATTCACAGTCCTTGTTCTTGCCATCCTGCCTGTCTGATAGAACAGTTCCCCAAAATGATACTGTTCAATTCATCCCTCTGAAACCATAAACACAAATAAAACATTCCTTCTATCAGTCACCTTGTTCATGGTGTTTTATTACAGTAGAAGAGTAATTAATACACCCACTGTCTCCCTTCCCTCTTACACCCCGTCCCCTCTCCTTTCCCAAAAATGATCAGCACATTCCTTTCTCTCTATCCACGACAGTCAAAAACTCTCTTAGAATTAAAAATTATATTTTGGAACGATGACAACACACATAGTATCACATTCAGTTTTCCATCTTACATTCACAATTTTTAAACACACCCCCACATGAAAGCAAAAACTCATGCTCATAAATGCATACACATTTACTCATGCACACACATAGAGCATAAAGGTTTATACTAGAGAGATGATGTTGCTTGATTACATCTGCATCTTGCTTAGAGGAAGGCATTCCAAAAGGTAGATCTTAAAAAGTAATTTACCTTTTTTTGGTTTCACTCCATTAAACCCACTTCTCTTCAGAGATCTAAACATTGCTGATTTGCCCCATGCAATTTCAAGTGTGGCTCTAGCAAATGCGCTATTGTTGCATGTTTTCTTTGGTGCACAACTTAGCCATTCATCATTCGATTACGGTGTCAATTGACTCATACTTTATTTTGAAAACTTCTATATTAATCATTACATTTACTTTGGTGACCTACTAATGGCTAGTTAGGTCTGCACATTCTCTGGTCATTCTTGAACTGTAAAGTTTCAGGAATAATTTTGATATGGCTGCTGGTTCCTAACAGGTGGCATTGTGATGGATAGGTTTAGTAAAGCTGTGGTGAGGATCCCAAACCCTAAGACGCTGGGATTCTATTCCATATATCTATTATTGCAGATGAAGATCCACCATTCAAGCCTAAGTTACTCATAATAATAAGTTAAAGAAGAAAAAAAAAGAGCCTCCAAGTTTGTCTTGGTTCACATGATTTTCAAAAACTATTTAGAAATACTTATCAATAAAACACTATAAAGCTATAAACCCTAGAAAACTCAAATGACTAAAATCTTCAATTGAGCAG